>OX388311.1:14887324-15011356 GCA_947579605.1 Athripsodes cinereus
ACCCAGGTATGTGTAATGTCTTTGGGCTATATCTTTGTTGCACAGTGGAATTGGTATACAGTTGATCGCCCTTAGAATCCTGGAGGTTTCAGTACTGGAGGTAGTCTGCGACTCTCATTCTTTCACCACTTGTAGCAACGCGTATTTTCTAAAGATTTGTTTTAGTGTAAGCACTTTTATTTCCGAGAAGAGTCTACTCGTTGAATAATCTCTAGGCTTCTTCATAATTATTTTGAGAATACATAAGTCTCTGTGTTACTTCAAGAGGATAAAGATTTGTTGGTTAAGCACCTCCCCATCCTAGTATACCATACTGAGTGATTGATTGAAATAGCGCATAATAGACTGTTTTTAATTGCGCAAGATTCAGAAAGTTTCTTAAATCCAAGAAGGCATAAATCAATTTTCTCAATCTTTTAGTTGTTAATGCAATATGCTCCTTCCATTTAACATTTTGATCTATAGTGATCCCTAGATATTTAATTGATTTAACAAGTTTAACTTTATTACATCTGTCGTTGCAATTGTCAATTCCACATGGATCCGAATGTATGATCATGCTGATGTCCCCTGGAGTGATTGCCTGATTTATTGTAAATGCGATGCATGCTGTTTTGTCTGCATTTAGTGACAGAAGATTATGATCAAACCACTTTTTGAGTTTATTAATGTCGTGGTTAGCTCTAGCTCGGTCATTAACTTCGTCCCATGTTCTTCCTTTCGTGAACAGGACTGTATCATCTGCATAATTATGATATTATAGTACTTTTTACTGGCAGGGTGAAGATATCGTTTAAATATACAATGAATAGAGCAGGTCCAAGAACAGTTCCCTGCGGTATACCAAATTCAGTGGTATTTGAGTCACTAATTACATTATTTATTTTTGTGTATTGTTTTCTATTATCAAGGTAGCTTTGCCTTAATGTGAGTGCTTTATTTTTTATTCCAATATGATATAGTTTAGTTACTAATCTCGAATGTGAAATGATATCGAATGCCTTTCGTAAATCAATAAAAGTACCTATACATTTACTTCCATTATCTAAGGCGTTATATATTTCAGTTGTGAGCTTAGCGATTGCGTCTTGTGTGCCAAGTTTCGGCATAAAACCATATTGTCTTTCATTTATAATCTTATTGTTTACAATATAATCCATTAGCTGTTTCTTAATATTTTTTTCAAAAACTTTGGCCACATTAGAAATAAGAGAGATTGGTCTGTAGTTATTTATATCATCCTCTGGTCCGGCTTTATGTATTGGTGTTATTATACATACTTGTTTTATAATTTTGAGGAAATATGCCCTGGTTTAAACTTAAGTTGATGATATGTGTTAATGGTTTTTTAATATATTTTATTACGGACTTTAATAGATTTGCTCCTATTTCATCAAAACCTGGCGCTGATCCTGTTTTCAATTCAATTATTATTCTTTCAACATCTATTTGGGATACTTCTTCGTATTCCTTTAGACAAGGATAAATGTATCTCTGGTAAGTAATATCTGGTAAGGGCTGGTAAATGCGTATGTGGGTCACTCTATAACCATAAACTTTACTGTAAAATAGATGAAATAGATTGAAATATTATACTAGATGAAAAAAGAACAAATTAATTAAAATCAGGAAGACTTCATATAGAGGCATATACCCTGAGGACACAGTGAAACAAAAAGCCCAAATCATTTATTTGTGAATTGTGACTTGTAACATTGTTGTAAAATTATGTCAATATAATCTATAACGTAATTTTATATAACCCAACCTGTGTTGTCCTGTTGTGGTTTGTTATGAGAAACCATAATATTGCAGTTCCACATACCTACCTGTCTTTGTACGTCAGTTACATAGTACTCAGCAACGCATAATATTGCAGTTCCACATACCTGTCTTTGTACGTCAGTTACATAGTAGGTACTCAGCAACGCATAATATTGCAGTTCCACATACCTGCCTTTGTACGTCAGTTACATAGTACTCAGTAACACATAATATTGCAGTCCCACATATCTCCAATTTTACGTCAGTTAACTCAGTAACGCATAATATTGCAGTTCCACATACTTAGCGTTTAAGTCAGGTAGAGACAATTTATCGATTACGGCTGAAATTATAGCGACTTTTTTGAAGGGATATACACCAAATTCACAATACAAGTTACTTCTCTATGTGAGGGGATGTACTTATATTTGTCAATAACAGATACCTCTATCCAGATTCATCCTTATATACCTAGGTACCTCTAAAATAAGGATTCTTGTAGAAGATGTCGTAATGGTACAGATAAATCGAAAGAACATTGCATATTTCTTTGAACTAGCTTGGTATGTAAACTAAATCGATTACTATCGACATCTCACAAGTGATTATTATATTATATTCCATTCAACATTAAAAACCTCAGCAAAATACTGACAAACACGTCCCACGCAGTGCCCACAATATATCAAATAGCTTCTTAAAATGTACTACAGATGGCGATCGTTGTCAGTTGGTATTTTTTTTTATTTTCTCTCAGATAAATTTATTTAACGCGTTCATAAATGTATTACCTAGGCACGTACATAACAGACGATTAAGTGTGACATTTTATAATAGCCCCCATTTTGTATGATATACGTACCAAATTAGGTTTTTCTGCGACAGCAAAAGATTTTAATATAATTCTGTCATGGCCGTTTTTGAATAAGCTGAGGTCCAGCAGTCTTTAAGGTGGGTCACAATATTATCATACTCTATGCAGTCTATGCGATAGGTTAACCGGCAACCTTCCCTACACTCCTTGGGAGTTCAGCACAATAGACTAATAGTGACGTCAATTCAGTATCTACCCGTTATTAAATACTCATTACTATTGCTAACCGATATACAGGTTGGGTAAAAATTTGTAAATGTCGGTAATAAATAATAAAACCCGTTACTTGTTAAGAAAGGTATTGCTCATCGATCGGTAGACAGTTAAAGAGTTGGTAAAAGTACTTGTTACTGGCTAAAAATAGTACATTGTCTATAAGTCGATAATCGGTTGTTACTCGGTTGAAGTACCAGATATGGATTGTGGGAAAGAAAATTAACAGAACGGAGGAGTTTGCTAACGTTTCAAATTCCTATACCATTTTGAAAATCTGTTGCGATGGGGGGGGGGGGTTATAAATTTAAAGACAACAAAATTATGATAATTTGTAAATTGCGATCAAATTTTGGATTATCTTTCAGTACTCGGTATTGATATCACTGTTTACTAACGCTATCGATATTTTAAAGAAGTACCTAATAATACTTAGTTTTTATTAAAAATTGTATTTTTACCATCTTTTTTTCAAAACTAATTTACAAAATGACGATGTGCAAAAAGAATAAATAAATAAATAAAATTGAATATTTCGAATTTTCTTAAATTGTTTTAAGTACCTACTAAATACAACGACCAGTGGATAGAAATTTTGAAATTTGAACAGACTATTTCCTGAAATTTCCAAGTCAAATAGTCTCAGGGTCGCCGCATAATTTGAGTCACTTGAGGCCCCACAAATGTTTGCACCGTCACCATTGGGATCCCTGAGCAGAGTGGCGGTACAGGGCCCCTGTACAGTTAATAATCCTCAGTCAGCAATTTGAAAATCAATCATCCTAAGTGTTACCTTGCATCTAACTTATGTGGACATTGCTCTCAATTCGATAGTGAAGAAGCTGCGAGATAGTGTACACATTGCATCATTCCGGTTTTCTAGACACAATTATATTTGTCCTATTACAGATTTGCCCACAATCTAGGAAATCAGCGAACCACCAGTAAACCATAAAAAATGTAGTCAGAAAAATTGAGACAAGGGGAATAAACAGTACAGTTCATAAAATAATGATTAAACATGAAACAGTTTATAAAAAATATTTATGTGTGTATAATTATATTAGAGGAAGAACTAAAAAAAAATACATTAATGTGATACCATTTTATTGTATTAACAGTCTTTTCCTTTACATTATTATATACATCATAATTTAACCAAAATATGGGATCATTAATAATATGTATATTACAGAGTATCTAAAAACTATTCTGTACACAACTTTACACATTCATATAACCTACATACATATAACACAATGCAAATACATAATATGATTTAAGAATTATTTACAAATAAAAAAAATAAATGCTCATAATATACAAGAATTTAATTTCTTCAGTGAAAATAATCATTAGAAACTAAGGATTTAAAAAAATCCAAATCCACATTTTACTCGTTCTTGCAAAAATTTGCATGTATCTATATTATAAAACTTAACATGATCCTAGTGACAGGAGAAACCCGGGACAGGACGGTAGAAAGTGCAGTACTATCACACTGATGCCCTGCCATATCCAGGTAATATAATAATAAATACATACTCACATATAAAATATAAAAACATATCTATCCTACTAGTACAAATAAATTAACATCGACAATAAAACTTGTAGCACCCTAACAATACAACTTGTTCACATTCACACACACACACACACACACACAAGTCACCATGTAACATGCGGAGGTAATAATAATTGTATCTCATATTACATTTGGTATTATTAAATAGATCTGTATTAACTTACTATACAGTCACACCAATCCACAGGTACCAAATAACTAACATTATTTTATGCAACATTATAATTATATTTACATTGCCAAAAGATTCACAGATAGGATTATTACAAAATTATAATATGATAACCCTTTAAAGCTTATGTATCATAAAGATATTGTACATTTTCTATTGTAGTGTCCTACTGCTAGATTAATAAAAAGGAAATGTACATACATCTCACTGACTGACTAACCTAACTGGATAGAGGCAGTGAGATATACAATGTATTAGTATGCATGACTTTGTACTACTCTACTATGTGTTACCAGGTTTATCATCCATGAAGGTATGCAACTAGCGATCACAGAATGACATGATATTATCATTTTCCATAATATTTCTAAATCTCTAAACTTATTAATTCATTATTCACAAGCATTTTTAAATGATATAATTTTATATCACAGAAAACTATTGGAAAATTCTTACCAAAACTCTTAAGGCTGACTTACACCACAGTAAACCAGTAAATTATCACCAGCGATCGTCACAACAAATAAAAAGATTGTTCTTTCAATGCATCAAGGCGCATTTACTATATTTTGTTTTGCTTGGGATGACTACAGCTTAAATTTCTTCTTTACTCTAGTTAAATCAACCTTTAGTGAAACATTAAAAACAAAAACACCCAAATCCCATTTCTTTGATAGGCTTTAGATTTTAGATCTGCAAGTGTAATCTATCCTATACTACACAACATAACAATAAATAAATAAGTCAAGTCCGTAGTATATAGCCACATAATTGTGTAGACACTCCACTAGAGTACTTCCCGCATCTCCCTCGTCTCTACATATACAATATGATTTTCTACAGATGTAAACTAATTCCATAAACAGTTGATTTTACAATTCAATGAGCGAGTACAAGAGTGAGTGTATACTATGATGTCGGTGGTGGTCGCCTATCATATTCCCTTCTGAAGTCCCTCTCCCTCTCTCTATCAGACAGAGGAAGAAATTCTAGGTGTGGTCTAGCTGACGCATACGAAGAGTCATGTGGGTAGTCTCTCCAGTCTGCAGGATAGGCTCTGTGAGGAGGGAATAAGGCAGTCTCCCCAGGGTAATAACCTCCAGGTAATGCACCATAATGTGGCACATAACTTTGGTGATATCTGCAAACCAAATCACATCCCTGTCAAGATGCAACAATACAAATCACCTTTAGATTTGAAATATATTAACAATTATCTAAATAAATACCTTCTCTTGTCATGTATACGGGGCACCCTGTCACCCCTGTAAGGCCTGTGCGATGGTGGAGGTGCCCCATCAAATCCTCGTGGATCGGGTAAGGACCTCTTCTCAGGAAAGCGTCCCCCTGCCCCCACACCAGTGGTAGACCCCCACCTGCTCCCACCTCCACTGCCACCTGATATTCGCCTCTCTCTGTCTCTGTCTCGGTCATGATCTCTGTCTCTGTCCCTATCACGATCTCTCTCTCTTCCAATGCTCTTATGATCTTTATCATCATTTTCCTTCAACCTGCAAGTATAAAAGACAATAAATTACCTGCAACAATACAATCTACATGACAAATTCACTCTCTACTCTTGACACTCATACCTTTTGAATTCCCCTGGCTCAGGCTCACACTCCCCTTCTTCCAGTTTCCGCTTACTCTGTGTACTTCCAATGGAATTGTTAGTCAGACTGTTGTCCCTATCTCTAGGTCGTTTGTTTTCCCTCCTATCCCTGTCAAACTCCTTAGTGTCCCTACTCTTGTCCTTATTAGCCCTGTCCTCCTTACTCCTTTCCCTCTCTCTTTCCCTGTCTTTATCCCTCCTCTCCTTCTTTGAACTGGACTCACTTCTAGCATGCTTCTCCCCAGAGTGATTGTTATTATGCTGATTGGATTGCCTATGACTTGAATTATTATGAGATTTATGTGATTTTTCCTGAAACAGTAAATGAAATGATAAAACTTTCACTTTGCCAGTACTGTAAGATGAGAGAATATTATAATGTTCTCATATTAATATATTTATACAACACAAACAAATATAATAAAATAGGCTTACATGATCTTTGGGTGGTTTAGCTTCACCTTCACTCTTACTCTCTCCATCCCCTTTCTTTAAACCATATTTGTATAACCTGTACAATTTTTTGGCATCAAAATTGGTAAATTTGGAGACAAAGTACCATAAATTACTTCTCCATTCAACTTTCTTTTCAGGTTCCCAATAATTTTCCAAACACAAATCAATCTGATTTCCTATTTGTCGCAAACATGTTCTTGTTCTGTTCATCTGCTCTGCCTCCGAGAGCGACTGATCTGGATTGTCCAAAGCTCTAAGAGCTTTCTTAACAGGTCTCATCTTTTCCTTACACTGAAAGTAAAATCAAGTCACTTGTTAAACAAACACTCATACAAATAAATATATCACAGCACAATATCATAGAATCCTAGTCAACTCACCTCTTCAAAGACTGAAGGATCCAGATCCCCCAAGACCTCAAGCGCCCTGGGCTCATTATTAGCTGTGAAGTGCATGGGCCCAGCAGGTTTCTTTTTATTGTTTTTTGGTTTTGGTTCTTTCTTTTCTTTTTTCACTTTCTTTTGCTCTTTCTTAACAACTACATTCTCCTCTACAGCATTATGGTTGTATGATTCCTCTTCCACCTGTGAAATGTTTAATAAACAGTAAATGTAATAATTACGTTTTAGCCGTCTACATTTTACATTTTGTTCAACGAGCCCTTACCTTTTCAACTTTTACTTTCACAGGTTTCTTATTTTCATCTCCAGAGACAGCATCATCATTCTCAACAATTTCTTTTGATATTGCTTTAGGCTTACGAGCATTTTTCTTACCAACTTTCCCAGCTTTTTGGTCTTGTAACTTTTTGAGAACTTTCAGCAAATATTCCGTTCTAGATTGTAAATGTTTTGCTTGAGGCTTCCTCTCGTCGTTAAATAAAATCTTGTCTGACAAGCAAAGAGACTGGTCCATTTTAATAGCTTCCCATGCTCCCATGCCATATTGATAAATACCACATAAAAGTTTGGAATCTTCATTTACTCCCCATTCTACATCAAAGTTAGGAACTCTAGTCCTGCAAAAATATAATCTCATTAGCACAACACAAAACTGAATGATAAAGAACATTTAAAAGCAGTTAAAACAGAAGTTCACCTGAAGTCAAGTTGCCACTTGAGCCTGTCTTCTCTGTTGGGTGGCAGCATATCATCCAAAGGAGCCATCTCTGTCACACACTGACTGAGCGTCTTAGCATTGACAGATATGCCTCCTAACATAAAAGTGATGCGTGCCTTTCTCTTGCCTGCTGTCCCGTCTTTACTAGCGGCATCCTTCTCAGGTCCTGCACTACCCTTTCCATTGCTTGTACTCAATGAATCCAGATGAGCTTGACATCTATCTCTTAAAATCTCTCCCAGCTTCTTCAGATCTTGTAAAGGTTTTTCCTGGAGTTCCGCATCACAAGCAATGTCTTCCAATCTTTTAAGAGGAGCAGAGAACTTCTTGTAGCTTTTAACAAATCTTCGAATCTATAAATATGTAATCTCTCATTAGTTAGTGCAATAAATAATAAAAGTAGTACATTTTTACTTCAAACAAAGGTAGGTATATAGTATCTCACTTCAGCCTCTGTGAATCCTTTGATCCTCTCCCTGGTAGATGCGGGCGGCCTACCTCTCTTCCTGGGCTTGTCCCAGCCGTCTCCCTCACCTCCCTCCCAGGCCCCCTCCTCCGAGACAGACCCTTCACCATCGCTTTCATCATCACCACCTTTTTTCTTTTTACCTTTACCTAAAAAATTCAAATACTTTTTACCTTTACCAAAACAATTCAAATACTTTTTACCTTTACCTAAACAATTCAAATACTATCAGAAACATAAACAAAAACTTACCATTGTCATCAAGACAATAACAGAAACATTAGTATAATATATTTAAAAAAATTGGAACAAGGTCAAGTAACTACATAAGGAACTGTGCATATGCAATATTAGTGAGTATGTAGAAGCATTTCAAATATGATTATTAAAATTTGCAATGTAAAACTAAAATCATGAATCTTAGTTTTCAACAACAATAGGACATCTACTATTTCATCACGGCATATCCCACAAGTAGGGTAGCCAGCTGACTAACTGGATGTAATAAACATGCAAATTGTCCTTTGTGCTGATAAAAATAAGACATAATTAAGGATGGGTGGCATGCCTCATCGCTGAAATGTAATGTTAATTGTCTTATATGTGAGGTTTTATGACACAAGACACTCAAAAATTTACAGAAAAGAATGGAATACTTTTTTCTAATCCGGAACTTGCACAGGATGAAAAAATAAGCAATCTAAATAATTAGCAAAATATATTAGTAAAAAGCGTCATGCTGATCATACCATCAAAATCACCTTGTTGTATTTGTTGTAAAGTTTTCCTTGAGCGAGGAGGCAAATAGAGATCTTCCATCTCCTTAGTCTTTTCTTCTTCCTTGATTGCCTTACGAAAATCTTCAGGAATAATATCATCCTAACAAAAATATAATCAATCAATTTTTATACATACTTCACAAACAAAAATATTAACCACAGAATAATCTTTTATATAATTTCTATTACATTGTCTTTTATGTTTTTATATCATTGAGATTTGAGTGTGTTTGTGTTGTGTTTTCAATTTTATTGTTGTGGAAATTGTTTACATATATGTATCATGTAATAAGGGCTTTTTGCCGTAGAATGAATAAATAAATGAATAAAGACTGCCAATACTAAATGATCACAATAAAGATGTCTCATTTTCTTCTGATCACAAATATGGTGACACCAGAAATTGTATTGTAATTACGGCATTACTCCAATGCACCTTATAATAATTTCCATTTGAAACACTTAATATTAATATTAAGTACCTAGTCCGAAGATGTGCCACTAATTCTATGCTGTATTTCATATCACATCAAGCATTACCAAAAAAGAAACAACTCTTACCCAGTCTTTCGATTCATCTTCAGGCTCAATTTTCACATCAGATGTTTTCTCCTCATCAAAGGCAAAACTGGCGACCTTAAATGCTGACAGCAACTCATCTCCAACCATGGCTGGTCCTTCGTCTCGAGTCTCTGCTCTTCTTAGAATCTCATCAATATCACACTAAAATTCATAACATATCCATAGATCAGAAACAATACATTGAAATATTAAATTTCAAATATTTTTATTAGGAATATCTACAATATTTTGTACACTTTGCACAGCTTTTAACAATGACACAAGATATTTATTTATTCATTCATTGCTATATATTGATTACAAACAATTTCATACAGAAATACATTAAAATTAAATACAATCAATATACAGAGGATGTGTTTATAGCAAAGGTACAATCTCTTCCAACTTATTCATTATTATTATTATTATTTACAAATATTTACGGCCAAAGCCATTTACGGCCAAAGCCCCTTGGAATAAATAATACTTTAAGTGAAAGAAAGTGTTTAAATTGAATCTAACTAAATGATAAAAAAGCCTTTTACATGTTAAACCTATGTATACATACAAAACATGTATACAAAAGAACGATCTGTTACAAAAAAGACACAAAACAATTAATTATTGTAGTAATAATAATTAAAATGCCTATTAAGTAACTTACGACTGGTTCTTCATCCCCGTCTTCATCATCTTTGAATAATTCCTCTGCACCAAACTTCAAAATAGCATTCAGATCTTCTTTATTGAAAGGTATAGCATTAGAAGAACCAGCACCTTTTTTGTCTAACACGGTTCTGCCTGTAGTATCCATTCTTTGTATTACTAAATGATCCAAGACCATTTTCCTCTTTGCTCTTTCTACTATTTCTTCCTCAACAGACCTTGCGGTAACTAACCTATAAATATTTACCTGGAATTGCAGAAACGATACTATTAAAATATCATTTCTTACAGACTTACATATCTTGCTTGTACATAATAATTTAACACTCAATTAAATGTGCAATTTTTATACTCATGTTGCATTTATCATGTATACTAATATGCATTTTTGTGCTACATACACCATATTTTTTCTCTGGTAATATTAGTAGATATTTTTATCTGGTATATATTCTGTATTAAGTACTTATATAGTAATATAACAGATATAGGTATATTCTGTAGTTATATTACAGACGCATAGTCAGTAGTAAGTCAAATCAATTGAGACAAACAATATACATATGGTCGGCCGGTGTGGCGCGGAGGTAACGCTCTTGCCTTTGAGTCACGAGGTCCCGGGTTCGATTCCCGGCCAGGGCAGATTGAGGAATGACCTTTTTCAAATTGTCCTGGGTCTGGGTGTTACATGTAGGTATATGTGTTTATAGTGCATTGTATATGTGTGTATCATCGCGTTAGTACCCATAATACAAGAATCATCTTAGTTTGGGACTAGCTCGATCTGTGTGAAATGTCTATGTATGTAATGTAATGTATGTAATATATATATATTTTTTTTGTATAATTATGTTATCTTTTTATCTTCTTCCCCTTGTCCTAGTTGGGTCGGGGGCCCATTGCGCCTAGGTACCTCCTCCAGAGATCCCTGTCCACCGCTGCTTCCAGGACCTCTGGCCACTCCAAACCAAGTCTTTCACCACACAAGTTGCCCACAAGTCACCACACACCTGCCCTTGCCAGCTTCTTCTAGGGCGGCCCACCGGTATTCTGCCCTCTCCCACAGCCTCCAAAGATCTAAGTGGTAGTCTGTCTTCTGGCATGCAGAGAATGTGACCCAGCCATCGCAACTGCTACCTCTCTATATGCAGGAGTACCGGTTCCACCTTGAGAGCCTCACGAACATACGTATTCCTTATATGGTCTCTCAATGACACACCAGCCACTCCCCTGAGGAACCGCATTTCCGCTGCCTGTAACCTTGATCCGCTCTCCGTGAGCATCCAAATCTGGTGTCCATATGTGAGGATAGGGATAAGGATAATTTATATAATAATAAAGCAACTAACTTACTATGTATTACATATATGTACTTACTTGATTTTTTTGTCCTATCCTATGAGCTCGAGCTTGAGCCTGTAGATCATTTTGCGGATTCCAATCTGAATCAAATATAATAACAGTGTCAGCTGTTGCTAAATTAATTCCTAATCCACCCGCTCTGGTAGACAGTAAAAAACAAAAATCCTGCAAAAACAAAGTTAGAAATAAATAAGTGTTCATTGGGAATAATGTAACTGATATGTAAATCAAATTGCAGAACAAATAGTCCAGATACTTACTACAGAACCTTCAGCATTAAAATGATCCAATGCTTGTCTTCGGATCTCTCCCTTAATGCTTCCATCCAAACGTTGAAAAGGGAAGTGCCTTTTAGTGAGATACTCGGCCAATATATCCAACATTCTAACCATTTGGGAGAATATAAGTACACGATGCCCAGTTTCTTTAAGTCTACATAAGAGCTTATCTAGAAGTACCAATTTTCCAGAGCCTCTTAGAAGTTGCTAGACCAATTAGAAAAAAACTGATTATTTTTTTGGAAATAAGACAAAATCTAGAGTGACAATCTAAAACTCTAATATTAGAATTGACACCTTAGAATGGTAAAGAAATATGTCAGTAAACTACATGCAAAGTAGTCTGATAATGTATAATGAATAGCCAATGAAGAATAGTTGCAGTGTTGGTTGCAGACAGTTGTTGAATATGATAATAAGATAGAAAATAGTAAAGTACCTGCACAGCACTTTCATGCGATGTAGAGGCCTCATACTCTACAGGTTTGGTGAGTAGGGCGTGGTTACAGCACTTCTTTAACTCCACTACAATATTGAGGAATGTATTTGTAGAACCTTTCACACCTTTTCTTAGTGCAGTATAATTCTTTGTTAAAATCCACTTATAATATTGTTTTTGTATTGAGGTCATTTCTACCCTTAATATCTGCTCGACTTTTGCAGGCAGAGACTTCTCCACATCTTTCTTCTGCCTTCGTAAAATGAATGGTTCTAATTGTCTATGCAACTTATCGTATCCCTTCTGAGCTGAATTCTCATGATCTTTTTCAAAATCTTCCCACGAGGAAAATCTAAAATAGAAATAGATTCAAATAAGTTATTTTAATCTATTACATCTGTATTAGATAAAAAGGACATAAAAAACACTCACTTTTGAGGCATAATAAAATGTAACAGAGCCCACAGTTCCTTTAGAGAATTTTGCAAAGGAGTTCCAGTTATAAGTAAGCGATGGTTTGTATCAAACTCTTTTAAAGCTTTGTATAATAAAGAGTCATCATTCTTTAACCTGTAATAAACATAGATATATCAACCATGTATTGTTATTACGCTGCTAACCTGCACTGCTGAGTAACTAATATACATACCTGTGAGCTTCATCCACCAGGAGGGCTGCCCAACTAAATGATCCCAGAAATAATCTGTCTTTTAACACTATTTCATATGTTGTTAAAATTATATTGAATTTTAATCTCTTTGAACTGGCAAAATCCCACTCATATTGTCTAATCTACAACAAAGGTGAAGTTGCAATAAATATTATTGCTTATGTATAATATGTTAAATCGTAACAAGATGACGATAGCAAATCAACTCACAATTTCTCTGGAACCAACATCTCCCAAGTATGTAACTACATTGATTTCAGGAGCCCAAAGTTGGAATTCTCTCTGCCACGCTGTCATGGTACTCAGAGGAACCACACACAAGAAAGGGCCGTGAAGAGACTGAGCATTGAAAAGATAGTTTAAGAAACATATTGTCTGAATAGTTTTCCCTAATCCCATTTCATCTGCTAAGATACAAGAATTTTCTTTGCACCAAGCGTGGATCATCCAATTCAATCCATCCATTTGATAATCTCTCAACACCAAAACCTACAAACAAGGATGAAATTCAATTTTTAACTCGTACATTCAGTATAAATAAAACTCATCCATAAGTATGGAATTTTATAACTTAAGTGATGACCTTGAAAAAAATCAGAAATTTGAAATCTAATTGAAACAACAAGACGCAAACTTGTATTTGGCTTTAATTCAAGAATATTTGGCATGAGTCCAATCAAAATAACAAGCGTTCAAAGTGAGAAAGAGATGAACTAACCTGATCTCCCCCCATATACTCTGGTTGCTCCTTAAGCTGATGGAATTTGGGTCTATACTTAAGGGCCTTACAATGCCTGGAAGGTGTGGTCCGAGACTCTTCCCTCGACAAGAATTCTCTAATCTTGATCGGCCACTTTCTTTCAATGAGACCAGAGTCCTCCCACGTGGCCTCCGCATATGGTAATGATTCCCACTTGCAATAGTAATCAGTTCCACTGCCATCACCACGAACATGCTGGGCTACAATTTATTGTTTATATATTTATAAAATATATACATATGAATGAAATACTCCTCTTCCATATAAATAGGTACATACCAATAATTCTTTCTACATTATAGTAACTCTTTAAAAGCTCCTGTTGCAACTCCAGCTGACACTCATAATAGTCAATGTCCTCCGGGCCTGCCGAGTTCTTCCACCACGCCAACTCTGCTTCTTTTTTTACAAAATTTTCTAATTTCTTTAGTCCTTTTACTTTTTGGTCTTTCAAACTTTGTTCAGATTCCCAAGTGTTGTGAATATGAGACCAATCTTTCCACTTAATCAGGTACTGTGGTTCTGTATTACTTGTGTCATCAGGATCGCAATCTATATTGGGATCGCCATTCTCCTCTACTGAGTAACACGTTGTAATGTTGCCAGTTACTAAAAATAATACAAATATGTGTATTCATTCATATCATCACAGCATTTCCCACAAATGAACTAACTGCTTATATAAAACACGCAAGCACTCCGTACCAATACAAGTTAAAAACGATCAGGATCACTGGAATATTTCATCACTGAATTGCGGAAGTTAAATGTCTTATTTTATGAATACCCGCCTATTACAGAACACTGGAAAACTTACAGAAAAGAGTAGGAGAGATATTCATTGCTGGGAACATATCTGTATGTGGGAGCCAAACTACACCATATCCAATTTCGGCTAAAGTGACTTAGAAAACAGTATTGTAGTCCTTGTTATGCTCTTTTAAATGATATATTTATCTGTCTTGAAAACGAGTTATATTTTGAAATATACATAAATAAAAAAAATGACAAATTTTTATTAAAGCAAAACTACGCCATTTTAATGCAATATTGTGAAATATACATGAATAAAAAAAAATATGTCAAATTTTTATTAAAGCAAAACTACGCCATTTTAATGCAATATTGTGAAATTTTTCAACAAAGTGTGAGATATGATTAAAAGCAACCATTCACAATAATTTTTAAGGGCAATATCGTGTTGACTAACATGTAAGAAGCAAATATATTTTTGTTGAAAAAACTTTGAACAGCCATACTGAAAAATGGTGTTCATTGAGATAGTGTAGTTTCACTCTGGCATACAGATATGTATTTGTGCAAACATATATGAAAGAGGTCATGTATACAATAAATATAATGAAATACCTACCTCCTTTTTTTCCTCTTCGGTGAGCCAACACTCGCTCAATTGTTTCGCTCTTATCTTCTTCAGCTGGCACCTCAGGTTCTCCCCCTTCCACTTCCAACAAATCGGAAGAGTCCGTTTGCTCAGGTTCACTAGCTTCCTTATAACTAACACCTGTTGTGGTAGCATTTCTTCTAGATATGGGTCTGAAATAAAAAACCTCCATTATTACCTAATACCTACCTAACATTACCCATTCAAACTAAATATTAAAAAAAAACTAACCTTCTAGTGTCCTCATCACTACTTTCATTTGATTCATCTTCACTAGAATATCTGTTTCTTTTTCGAGGCGGCTTTTTTTTTAATGGTGCTCTCCTTTGACCCGGCCTCTTACTGGGTGGTGGAAGAGGCTTCCTATCCTCATTATCACTATCAGAAGAGTCTGAATTCCAGTTATCAGAATCACTGAAATTAAAATCAATTGCAATTAAAGTAATGCAAATGAATAATGGTATGGTAAATAAGGGAATGTATATAATACATTATAAAGTAACTACCTTTTCTTCTTAGTAGTCCTAGTAGGCTTAGCCCTATCACTTGAATCGCTATCCATTAACTTGAGTCTTTCAGGTTCCCTGCGAGACCTTGCTGATCTTCTGATTCCATATATATCAGGATTTTCTTCCCAAGGCTCAGAGTCAGTCTTTGACCGTCGACTGCTTCCTGGTTTACTAGAATATTTCTCTGGAGAAGATTGGCTTTCAGACAATTCGTCCCCTAATGAAGAAAGTCTGTCATCTGTCTTTGGTGAAGTATTTCTTTGAGGTGAAAAATCATCTTTAATCAAACCATTTTCTTTACCAGATATTGATCCCGATCCAGATCTAGATTTAGATCTAGACCGTGATGGAGATCGTGAAATTGATCTAGATCGGGATTTAGATCTTGACTTGGATCGGGATCGTGACTTTGACCTTGATGCTGATCTAGAATCTGACCCACTACTTGAGGAACTTGACCCTGAATCACTAAAAAGAAATTAATATAAATAAGATTGATGTAGAAAAAGATGCATATGGAAAAATATATTACGACTTAATGAATCCATGGCCTACCTCTCTGATCCAGAATCTGAACCAGAAGACCCACTTTTACTATCATTGTTACTACCAGATTCACTACCTGATTCTGACATGCATTCTTTCTGTAAAATAAAATCACACAATAAAAATATATTACACATAGGTATAAATAAATAACAATGTGGAAGTAAATAAAAACAAGTCATATCAATGATAAATTGAAAATTATGATTAAAGTGTATTCCACCTAATGTGTAATAATAAACATAATCCAATACAATAATTACAAAAACCAAAATTGTAAAAAATATTACACCTTTTGTATCACACAAAGCCACTGACATTATCAAACACCATAAGAAATAATTTCGGGCCCCATCAGTAATATTTAACCTGTAAAGGAGTACCAACACACCGGTGCGTGCAAGAAATATTATGGGATCTGGAGTACGCATACACCGGTGCGTTTGATCCAGTAATATTTAGGTATTCCCGCCAAATTCGTCAATTTCATCATTGGTCCAATCTGTCGGATGTACTTTACCAATCACAAGGAAAAAAATCAAAAATAGGCGTGTTTAGACCTTATCGCCTATACAAAATGTCACGTGACCGCCGCTTGAAATACCTAGCCGTCACTCGCGGTTGCAAACCATTTTGCTGCGTGCGTTCGTGCGCTATGGGTGTTATTTTATGAAGTGTTTTGTGATTTTTTTTTTATTTTTGTGCTAATTTTGGACAATTTAATTAGTTTTTAGTACCTACATAAGTTTTTGTTAGAAACAAATAAAAATAAATATTTTTAATAATAATAAATATTCCTATGTTGAACCCATTGTTGACAATACCGGAGCAGACATGACGTATCAAAATTGTTTTTGATATATAACTCCGTTATTATTAATTTTTCAGAGTTGGTTCCTTATAAACATTTATTCTATGGATCATTTTCTACAACATGCAATAAAAAAATATTCAAAAAGTGAAAGTTGAATTATTTCACTCTGCCATACACTTTTATTTTTTCTTTATTCACTCACGGACAGGTTAAAACATGTACTATAAATTCAAATATAAAATATGTATTGAAGTTATAATTAGATAATAAACATCCCTAAAAGAATGTCTATGTAACAATAAACAAAAAAAATGTATACATTTCATAAATTACTCTCGACAAATGTGCGAGAAGCTAAAAGTGAAAACTAAAAATGATGCTTTTTCTCATTTTCAATGAAAACATATCTCAGTATTAAAATCCCATTAAATAGCAAATGCATTTTAATAAGCTTTAAACACTATAGTGTACACTCTGCACAAAAGTGTAAATACACAAACTCTATACACCGATATAATGTTACGATTTTAACTGGTAACTATTCTCGTGATATCTATTATATTCTTCAGAATATTCAGTATAAAAGTTATATACACTTTAAATACAGGGCAACTTTATATAAGATTAGTTCTATCCCATACACTGTGCTTCAAAACTTGTTAAGAAATTGTTTGATGGCCAGAACGTTAAATAATAAAAATATGTCAAATATTTACCAAAAACAAGCCAGAAAAATTCAACAATTGTATCAATCAACAAGGAACTTGGATTGTCCAATTTCTTTGAAATCACCGTAATGGAAGAGGTAAAAAAACACTAAATATTATGCTGGGATTGTAATTAACAATAAAGAATGTCAATTTAGAGGTTAGTTTAGCACTAGGACATATACACAAGCCTAAATTCTGAAAAAGGGTCCATCCTAGAATCCAAAGATTTTGAGGTCAAATGAAAGTCAAAGGTTCAATCTACCTTTTAAGAATGAAATAACTGTGGGACAAAGACATTTTCATTGATAAATAATTAAAAACAACTTGTAAACAAAGCAAAACACACAAAAATATATGAAAAATCACCAACATATGGGCACCTAGCCACACCCAGAAGTTAACAAAAAAGGCACAAAACTATACAAATAAAAAGGCACAAAAAAAACAGAAAAATTAGAAGGAATCAATTAGATATTACAAAATTTCCCTGAAAACCTACCTGATGCATTTTGTGCCAAGGTATAGAATATTTACGATTCTTATGTAACTTCGCGTGTCGAATGCATTAAATTAATTGTATGATTATCAACAAAGTACACTCAAACCGTATAACTATTTTTTACATGATTAAATTGTTTATTATATGGATTAAACTTGATGCAAAAAATTTCACTTCCTAAAAGTGCTGTGACGCCATTTTGTGGAGGAGTAAAACTATGACTGATGACGACTATTAAAAAACACGATGATTTACTTGAATTTTGAGCTAAAAATTAACAAACGATACACGTAAAGTAAACAAATATAATATATGTCTTTATCAACACGAGAATTTAAGGTTATTGCACTCAATCACATTCAGGAACCCCAGCGCAGCCGACCAAAGCGTTTTTTGATGTCAGCCATATTGACTTTTTCGTTTCGACAATTCAACGTTCTTTCCGTTTCCTAGTAGTGTTGTCAAACGTAAAAATTCGAAAATAATTTAAATGATTGAACCAATGAGAAAGAAAACTTGGATGGTAGGTAAATGTCTCTTTTATAGACTAATAAGAGGTACACTTTTTATTGAACATGTAAAAGGCTCACATATTGTGTAAATAAATAAATAAAATAAAAAGAGCTACGTGTATTTTCTCTAAAACTGTCAAATATTTAAAGAACAAAAGACTTGATATGTGTACAGCTGACAGTAATAATGGTTTGGCAGTAGTAAACATCGCTTTGAAGAAATGAACCACGTTTTTCAAAATTAAAACAAATGAACGAAATTCTCGACAGTATGTTCATTTTGATCTCGACAGTATGAATAAGACAAATAGTAAGAAAAAACTTATTTATTAAGTTGACGTTTATTTTATCAAACTTCTTGATTAGGTATAGGTATATATAAAATGTAAAGAAAAAAACACAACTGGTTTTAATTTTACAATGACTGATTACTCTGATTAGTTTAACAATCACTTTATAAGTCGTAATCAGTTCACTATTCAATTAAATATTAAGTAAAACTCAAACCAATTGTGTTTTCTCATCGATAGTAATCACCGTCAAGATATTGCGCGACATTAGTCGGTTGCGACTTTCATTGAAATTAATTGAACTGCCATTAATCCGTTCCAGCCCTTAAAATGTCACCCCAGTTATTTTTGTTACGTGTTTTTGAATAAGAATAATGTATTTATAAATAACAAACATTATACAAAAACATAATAAGAGAATGAAAATAAATAAGATTTATAAAGTGTTACTTTCTCTTAATTTTCGTCACTGCTTTTCTCTTCACTGGTCTTAACCTTTTTCGCCACGCTTTTCTCACATTCACCTGCAGGCCGTCTAAAAAACGTGTCTAGGAGGTTTGTTTTTTCCTCCCTTTCAGAATGTTCCGGAAATGAGTTAGGAAAGTGTCATTAAATAGCTATCGTTTATCAAAGCAAAAAATCGCTCGCTCGACGGCTCGTATTTCAAAAAAACTCGTTTGTTGGAGCACTCATATGCCAAGGTACCACTGTAATATGTATTAAAAAATTAAAACAAATTAATATACTTCTCGACAGCATGATAATTTTGTACATGATTCTGACTTTCAATACAAATTCATAGAGAATAAATTTTTACAGTGAAAGAACCTTTCATCAAAATTATGTCGGGTAGTAATCGCTCTAATCCGTCATAGCTAGTAATCACTATTTTTATTGATGAAACGCCTGTTCACAGCTTTTCATTTTGGAGGATCATCCAGAGTGATCACTGAAAGTGAACAAATATGAACGCTCCTTAACTAAATGCCAATTAATTTATTGAATCATAAACTTTTTTCCGAAATCTACGAATTCTTTTCCTAAGTTTTTTAGTCCGATCTACGCCTTTCTAAAAATCCGAGTTGGCAACACTAATTCTTACGCAGCATACATTAGTGATGTCAACATAGTACGTATCCGTTATAAATATCTATTACTTTTTAATATCGTTATACCGATTCAGTATAAATTTGCTGTAGCCTATTAATTATTAGTAATCATTCTTTGGTTGTGGTAGAGTAATGTGGTGTTCTCACTTTGGCGAATATCGCCAGGGCAGCAAAATATCGCCAGCCATTTGAACCGTGTGAACAAAATGACAGCTAGTCTGAAACGATAAAAACCAGTAGAAACGATATCGTCTCGAGTTGACCACCTTCCAACTTTCTCGGCCGATTGAACGATTTGCGCATGCGCAGACATGCTCGGCGTTCGTATCTATGGTAAAAGCTTTATAACCTATAAATTTTATAATGTTTCCCGCTTCGTGACAGCTGTTATCTTTTTTGTTGGTTTGTGGCGTTTGTTTCCTTAATTAAAAGGCGCCTTATAACTTCTACTCGACTAAAAATAAACACTTCGCGATCTCCATCTCGACGTCCGCCATTTTGAAAACAGTTTCAAAATCAAAGCGCATCTGACAGATCGTTTCTAAATCGGTGGACTGTGTGAACAGGTGTGACGATCAATGGGCGTACGGCGAATTTTGTTTTTTCGCCTGACGTTATATTTTGAAATTCGCCTGGCGATATTCGCCAAATGTGAACACCCCATAAGCGCCACGAAATAAGTCTAGCGGGCCAAATTAGCGATCGCCAAAAGAAGTGTTGCCACATTCATAGATTAAATTTTCCCACATAAGCCATGTAGATTTTTGCATAAATTCTGATAACTGCTCGAACCACTCCATAGCATGAATATTACATAATTTTGTAAATAAATATATTACATTTTTTAATTAATTTTTATTTTCAATAGTATATCTACCTAATACAAAAATAAAACCATGAATTATAATTGTGATAACATAGTGGGGTGATTCCGGACATACTGCAGTCACTATCATTGCTACCTTCTGAATTTGTATCGGACTCTGTATCACTATCACTCGCTTTCACTATCCTGGACACAGTTTTTTCAGACACACCTGTAATAAGAAATTAATGTTTTATTACCATTTAATGTAAAACCATGAAATATAAGATAAAACCTCCGTCTCCCAGCACTTAAGGCCGTGGTGTTATCATTCACATCATGAACGAACTTTTTTTTGAATTATTAAATTATCATTTTTATATATATATTTTTTTTTTAATTAAAGTATTATTTTAGATACTAAAGTAAAAATGAATATTCCTTAAAAGTGAGAAAAAGTTTTTTCTACTGACAACACTAAACATTACCTGTCATAGCAGCTACGCGGGAACGAACTCTTTCTAATGGAATTAAAATGTCTTTATTTCTTTTCTGATTCACAAAAATCTTTCACCTTAAGAATCATTTCACGGGCATTACTTTTTTAACACTTTAGGCATCTTCGATAATTCATATTTTAACACTTTTTCAACACTTTTTACTCCCGACACAACATTTAAAACCAAAGATGGCTGACAAACGATATCTGTCATTTTTCTTCTTCTTCTTATTTTGTTTGGCTTTTCACCCATTTAGAGTGTTTTCGCCAGGAAACAGTATGAACTCTTCACATAGAGTAACCCAAAACTCCATTTGCTTAGACCTACTTACGCAAATATATACCTATTATCTAGAGAAACCAGTTAATCATAGTTTAATCTCATTCAGCTCCAAAAACCTAGTGAGCAGCTTGAAATCTGTCATTTTTAGTCATAGATTTATATGTACTAAAGTACTAGATATGGTGTTTAGAACAATGAATCACAATTTTCATGTTCCTTTTTTAAATATTAGCAATTTGTAGTACTAGCAGAGAGAAGTAGCAACTTTAGAAAAAGGATGTCAAGTATACACTGCATAAGACAACATCAATATGAATGCAATGAACTTTTTTCTATGTGTACGGATATAATATGGTTACAATAGTACAATATCGAGTCCTTTACGACGTACTCTTTTACTCATGTGATGCATCCGTATTTCTCTCTCACTCATATATTAATAATAAGGAAGCAAGACCTTTATCAGGTGTTCACAACATTTTCCGTTGTATGTCTGCAAGTAAAGAGAGAATGTATCTAACTATTTCATACACAACCTTTTTTTTAATAACACAACAAACAAACATGTTATCACCAAATATTATCAAACACGCATAAAATGAAACGATAGTACGATGATTTTTTTTTTATTATTTGAAATTTGAATAAAATCTAATATTTTTCCTACATAAATAAAACTTGTTCTGCTCCCTGCAGATTTTTCTCGGAAAAAGTAAAAATTGACAATAATTTATTGTTTTTATCTGAATGGTCTTATAGTCAAAAGATATAACTTCATGGATATATGCACTTATATGACATTGAATAAAAGAGTATATTGATCAGAAAAGAGCGAGAATCGAACTTGAGACACTGGATTGCTAACGGTAAATATTTTTTTTGCCTTTCTTTTATATAACTAAAAACTTACAAATGTGTGACAATATTTACCTACTCCAAGTAATGGGCTCACCACCTGTTCTGTATTTTCTGTGGTTTGAAAAGGGTGTTTAATTTGTTTTTTGGCGCTTGATCTTCCACTTATGCTTCCAAGAGGAGCGTGGAGAGTTTTGTGATGTGGAATGAACGTTTCGCTCTCCTTATGCCTCATTTGGGGTCTCAGGGCGACATAGTTACTCCATACTGGGAATTTAAGATACTTACAGAAAATTAAATTATAGTTGATAAAACACCATTGAGTTGTATACACCTGAATAGTGCATGTGTAACATGCATTTTTGTAAGGAACGCTACGTCTTACTCGAACGATGGTCACGATGGTCAATTTCGTACTGAACAAGGCAAAAATGCAGGTCGGCCGATCGGCCGACCTGAGTTGGAACATCGCGGCTGAGCTACCAGCACTTCTATACGAAGTAATATAATTCTATGTTTTTAGTTCGACATTTTTACTTCTTTGGTGGCGCGGACTCTAGTTAATAATAATACCCGTTATTTGAAATAAGCGGTAAATTTAGTGTCGGTAGCCGGTCATCGGTATAACATTCATAATACGAGACAATAAACTAATCACTTAAGAACGACGAAAAATATTTGGATATCATCACTCTGCCATAAAAATTTTCAATAGTCTACCACATAAGAGTATAATAATAATTATTATAAGGTCTACCAGCTAAATTACAAGAGGAACTATCTTGTAATTTAGCTGGTAGTCAAGTAAATAATATGTATATAAAATTGTAACTCAGAAGCAACATTTTTTATCAATTTGGTTTGAATTTTGCTATCTCCATATTATTATAGTTTATTAATATGTTACGTGCTAGAACAGTGGTTCTTAACCTTTTTGGGGGTACCGAACCCCACCAGCCACAGCATATGCATTCACCGAACCCCTCCTAAGTAATTTGAAAAATAAAACTATCTTGCTTTTAAAATGATTTTCACCGAACCCCTGGGGTTCGATCGAACCCAGGTTAAGAACCACTGTGCTAGAATCTAGCGAGATGATGATGATTCTGGATGATTCTCTTTTGACGCCGTTTAACAGTCCCTAGACCGTCTCAAGGGCGCCTATTATTTTTATTTAACTATTATAAAATTTTGAAAGCACTTTTAATTGTCACAAATTTGATAAACATGCGAGACTTTTATGTGAGTTCCATTTGTAGGTATTATTAATTGTAACAAATTTTATTCACTAATTAATACATTTTTGAATTTCTCCCTCGACATCCATCAAGAGGGAGACCAAAGAATACCTGGATGATACAATGCAATAGAATCCTGCGGAGAAATGGCCTGGATGAAGAGGATATAGGAAACAGAAGAGTGTATAACCTCAGAACGAGAAGAGCCGACCCCAACAGACTTCAGCGGCAATAAGTTGGGACAGTGCCAGGAAGAAGAAGAATACATTTTTGAATTTGAAATTTTTAACTAGTTTGAAAATGATAACACCGAAAAATATTAACTTTATAAAACTATTGAAACTTAAAACAATGTATTAAAATTTTATTAATTTGAATCATTATTAGATGATAATATTTAATTTTTAAAAATATAACATTATTATGTTTTTACGGGGTTAGTTGGAAGACATCGCATTTTATCGATAAACTCACCCTCTGTACATAGAATTGTTTAACTGTTATTTTTATGACACTATTTTATTATGTAATATTGTAACCAATGTACAGTGAAAAATAAAATAAAATAAATAAATATAATATTATGATGATGATTTTAGTTTTATTTTGACGCCGTTTTACGGTCACTAGACCGTCTCAAGGGCGCCAGTGAAGAGTTCAGTTTTTAATTTGCTTCTGAAGCTGGTGACAGTCTGATTATCTCTTAATGGCACCGGTAGGCGATTCCGCATAACTGGTCCAACAACACCAAAGGCTCTCTCATAGAAGTCAGACTTGCCGGCTCTATTGGGCTCAGTCAGAATTACCGGCTCTATTACTGTATGTAGTAATCTTACACTAAAATATAGATAGGATTTATTATAATTACTTAGAGTGAGTAATATTATGTTCTACTTAGCTCCTTTTTGTATCGTTATAGGTACACCACAAGAATAATAGTAATAAGCATAGGTACAATAATATTGCACTAAAATGTATTATTTCCCTAATATCAGATAGCTTTATTACTGCTTGGGTAGTAAATTTATTGAACTAATTAGGTATGTTATTTCTTAAAATTTTGTGAATGTAAATATTTATATTTTGCTTTAATAAATATATTTCAAAATAATACCCGTCACTTTTTAGATTTGTTTAAATATAAATATATTCCCCTTTTAACCAAAATTCGTTAACTCCTTTGGATCGAGGTCATTAATTTTAAAGCTATCTTGTCTCTCCCGGTGGTGGATTCCAAAGTTTCAACTATTAATTGTATGGACCTTTAGATCTCAGTTTTCACAATTTGGTGTACACACCAAATTCTACCCCCCGTCTCGTTCCTCTTATCCCCCTGTTGGCATCGTCAATTTTTCAATTTTGTATAGAAATTTGAAATATTTCACGATTTCATCGCTCCTGTGAGTCCCCCCCTTGGGAATGATCAAGCTATTTTACCATATATCCTAGACTGATATATTAAAGATAATAGGTCTGAAATAACTTTTTCACATTATGTTATGCATTATTTTTATTCAAAAAACAAAATTAGGTGTCGGGTGTAAGAAATAATTCTATGCAGTGCGATTTTCTTTAATCCATTGTTTAATATAATACTTGTGAAAGTTTCTTGCAAATCTAACGGAATATGGATCTCTCGCATCTGCTGCCATCAAATCCAGATGATGAGCGGCTTCTGGCATAAGTATTGCATATGTTAATGCACTATAATTTTTCAACAATCCACCACCAGCCCATGGATCCATGAGGCCATTGCTGAATACAATGTTAGAAGCTGCTTGTATTCTGTCTCCTCCATACAACTTTTCAGCCATATAATAATCTGGATCAACTCCATATTTCTTTCTGCAATTTTCTGTAAAACGTTTCTCATTCCAGTCTGATTTCTCAAACATATCGTGTATGCCGTCGCTGCACATTGGAAACACCATTTCTGTGCAAGACTAAAAGAAAGGTAAAACATTAATTACCTACTGCAGAAGATACACACAAAAATACAGTTGGAATATTTTTTAGTAATCGAACTTTAATTATCTCAAACAATTAAATAAAATATTGTCTTGAGTTAAGAGCATTTCCTTGAATTAAGAAAATCATATCTCTTCAATAAGGTTGAGAATTTCACTTTCTTCCATGAAGATTTTTTTCGTGTTTAGAATATTTTGATTATTCTATAACGATACGTTTTCTTAATTTGAAAAATAATTTCATTTTTTTTCACGAAGATGAATTTTTTTAAGTTGTGAAAATAATTATTTCATTATTTAGTTTCTTAACTCAAGACAATAATTTATTCTCTTGACTGAAGACGTTTTTATTCTTTCTGCGTAAGTATGTACCATACAGGTACTATTGAACTACCCTTTCCATGTATACCAAAATTCATTCATTCATTCATCGCCCTCAACTCTCATCTCTTCCCATTCCCTGCACTCTGATGTCGTTGTCATAGGAACGGTGTATTGTGAAAGAGGGACGCCCGGGCCGACGGAACCCTTGCGGACGGAAGAACAGTGCTCTTTTTGACCAACTATCATTGGACATTCTCAGAACATGTCCCAGCCAGGACCATCATCTCTCCTGTATCACGGAGATTACAGATCTCTGCCGGTTGCGTCGGCGCACAGCATCATTGTGACATATTTATACCATTTGACATCCAAAATCCTTCTAAGATACTTGTTTTCAAAGCTTAGTATCTTCCGCTCTTGAGCCTTGGGTAAGTGCCAAGACTCACAGCCATATGGAAGAATCGGGATGATGCACGCATTGAACAGGCGACATTTTGTCCCGATGCTGAGTCCAAACTTTGTTCATGTTATTGAAAGCCCCGCTAGCAACTCCTATGCGGATTGGTAATTCCGATCGGAGATCAACCTCTGGCGTTATGGTTGCTCCCAGGTACCTAAATTTGCTAACCTGAGATATTTGGGAATTTCCAACCATTAGTGGGGTGTGAGTAGATACCTTCTCTTACATGTACTATTACAAATATATCAATTTTTATCTTATTCGGAAAAACCAATTTTTATCTTATTCGGAACAGTGCAACCCGTACCGACTTGCACGGAAACATCTTCATACAAATTACTTCCCAGGGGCGGTGAGTGCCCACTGTTATTGTCACTAAGTCTGGGTTTCTCTGGTAATTATCGCGGATTTTTTTTATATTTCAAAGATGTCAGTAGAACTAAGAAGCAATATAAACAGTATTTTCTTGGTTGGTGAAGTAAATCAAAAGAGGACAGGTGCAAAATAACCGTCCAACCGTCAAGTTCTCGCAGTGTCTTTCGACATACGCGATATCAAGTTGAATGTTAATGAAAGCAAAATCTAGTCATTCGCGTATGCATTACATTTTGGGAAAAGCTTACAATACCTAATAGAGCTGTTAATAATCGTGTTAAGAGGTCAGGGGATTTTTATTAGGTCTGGAAAGAGCTGCCAAAAAATAGCAAGAAGATTCAGGATTTTCATCGGCACCGTGAGGAGAATTTCCAATTGAATTGGATAATTTATGCGATATTGTATTCCCCGATTCTCTCAAAAGACTAAAAACCAGAGAAAATAATAAATTATTGTAAAAGCAAAGAGAACCAAGATGTACAGGATGCTTAGCGGGTGTTGAAAAAAAAATGGCTGAAATTGAAAAAAAGCGAGGCTGAAAAAACTAGCAGAAGAGAAAAAGAGATTAAAGCGTATGGTTTCAGAGAGCTTGTTGGTACCTGCTATTTTACACAGCTTTGATATGCCTGAGAGAGCCTCTGGCATCCACATAATTTTAAAATCAGATCTACTGGCGCAATGCATCAAGCACCATGGATGAGAAGAACTATTTACTCTTCAAAAATATGTTTATTGCAGTCTTAGTTTAAAATGGGCGCTAAGGACAAAGAAACTTTACTAAATGTTTGTTTGTTTATTGTGGTAGTTCATGTAAAGTCCTTGCTTGAATGATGTTTGGTGTTGAAAGCGCCGAATCAAGACTTGGGCGTGTTTTTTTTTTAAAACATTAAATGGTAACGAAAGAATTGACAAGCCGATTTCCGAAGCGACTTAAAACAAGTTCAGTTAACATTTTGTGATATTTGTCAAAAGAAATAGCCGACCTTTTAATTTTTTTGATAAAATTGATGAGCAGACCAAAGGGACCACTGTAGAAAATTTACAAAAAAAGAAAACTTTTTGATTTCGGTAAGAGATATGAACAATCGAAGGAACAGATGTCTGGCTCTCTATATGTTAGGTAGTATGTTCTTTTTATGTATTCTACAAGTAGCCTTAGTATCCGTCAAGAGCAAAGATTTATTTTCACAACCAAAACTTGACAGCAATTTCCTTCAAGAAGGTGTATCATTGTATAAAGAAATCGTGGCATTTGTGGAAGCTTAAAAAAAGCTATCTAACTTAAAAGCAGTGAATGACACAGCTGAAAGAGCTGTTAAACTAATCCAAGGCTTTTATGGTTTGATAACCGCAGACGAAGAATAGAATCAGTTCTTATGGCGTTGTGTGCATGAACATAGAAAAATGTACCTAGACTGTAAAAAAGAGACTTTATAGAGGATATATCCAAATTAATTTATATCAATTTTGTAACTTTTTTTGATAATTATAAGAAATGCTCCATATAAATTTGTGTTTTCATCAATATTTGGTATACATAGTGGTATTAAGTGATGATCTACAGCTAAATTTAAAAGATGCTTTAAGCAGCTTTTTTCTAAAACTTTGAGGCTCGATCGGCACGGGTTCCTATCAACGTAGAAAGCTTAAATTCTGTATTTGGGTAAGTAGTAGGCTAATAAACACAATTAGAGGGTACCTATGCGTTTCAATAACTGAAAAAAAAAATTTCGACCAAATAAGGGACACTCTTAATAGGTACATACCTACTCCGTTTTACCAGCGTTACGAAAATAGTGATGGAAATTTTTAATCTATTCTTATTTATTTGGTTTGACAGTAACTAAAACTTATAACTTTTATATTTTTTAATCCTCATAACCTATAGTAAAGCTCGGATTTTTGGCTTGTATGGAAGCCACGCCACTGGTAGATATCTATCTACAATCTTCTATAGTCATAGCCATTTGAATAATTATGAAGGTGTATCTTACATACTATCGTATTGACTATCGATATGTACCTATATAATTATTCTGTACGTAGATATCTTGGCACTAATAGCACCGCTACATGTGGATGAAGCAGAAATGTCCTGATAGTAATTATACACCTACCTATATAGATATAGATAGGTTGATTATGACATTCGTACTATATTCGTAGGTACGTCTTTCTTCAATTTGATATTTATTCCCTGAATCAATCCAAAACTGAAGGTAGGTAGATGTAAAAATATTATTATTTGAATCGCACCTGGTAGCTCCATGCTTCATCACCTAAGAATGGACCATCATAGTCTCCCATGTAATCAAGACATTTTGTATCTCCTGTGTAATTTGTATAAACATTCAGGGCTGAATATAATGCCTAGAAATAAGAAATTTAATTCAAATTTAAAATTCACATACAAATATATTAAAAAAATATATATATATCTGGGTTTTGTTTGTTATAAACCCAAATACAACCTTATACACCTTTCACAGTAAGCTACTAAAAGCTTGTGTCGTGAAAGGGGAGTTTGCCGGCATCGAACTACGGATCCCTTGTTCGCGAGGCCGAGACTCTACCTCCAGGCTACCGACGAACTCATATAGGAATATAGAATAAAATTTAATGCAGATTAAGGGCTACGCAAAAATTTGTGAAAAGTATATAAAATGAATATAACTCATTATAAAAATAAAAATATGTAAAAAAAATAACTACTCGAAGGAGTGGCTCCCCAGTCAATGAGTCATTTTTCAAATAATTGCAAAATTGTTTTAGCGGATTTGCTGGCAACTTCGCCACGAAGTTAGTCTCGTAAGGATAGTTACTCTGCGCCAATGTCACATACACATTAGATAAATATTCCAACAAAGCATCAGTGTCATTGTCTGCCTTTATGTTAGTACATAACTTCCATTCCTTGTTAATCCAATCTTTACCTTTTTGAGTGCTGGCTGTAGATCTGAGTAAAAATGAAAAAAAAATACACTTATTTATATATAGACAATAATATGTACCTATAAGCCTCATTTACACAGTTAATCAAAAATTATAAACCATATTTGGCCTTCGAAAATATTGAAATTAACTAAGTAGGTTTTTATCTTTATCTCCTCCCCCAGGATCTTAAAAATAGTATGAAAATATTGAATCCGAATTAGTTGGAAGACATCGCATTCTAGCGATAAACTCGCCCTCTGTACATTGAATTATAGGTATAACTGATATTTTTATAATACTTTGTATTGATATGAAATAATGTAACCAATGTACAGTGAGGAATAAAATAAATAAATAAAGTATAGAAAACTGGCATCAAAGTAGGAAGCTGCCTGCTCCTCCTAGTCAGACTAATACGGTGATCCTAAAATAGTTGAAATCACGAAACAATTCAAATTCCTACACCAAATTAAAAAAAAATGCCACGAAGAGTAGAAATTTTGCGTGTAGGTACCAGGTAGTCCAGGTACCTATACAAAATCGTGTAAACAGAGACAAAAGGTCACCACAGTTGACAGTTAAAACAGCTCCCCTCCTCTAGAAAATATCCTTGGTATGCTCTTGAATACTTCATGACTAAAATTTAAATTATTGCTCCAAATACTTGGATCCATTTATTCATGATTTATTGAATCAAAGAGTTATCTAAAAAATAAACTAAAAAAAACACTATTTCATAAATCATTTATGCACCAGTGTGTACTTTGAGACTAAAATATTATAATAAATTACGCACCTCAACTGACTCCATGCTTTTTTGATATTAGAAGCGCAAGTCTTTCTTTCAGATGTATATGCCGATGTAGTGACTCTGTAAAAGGTATCGCATGGAACCATTCCTGTAAAGTAGTGGACAGGAGCTGATGCTGCAATAGCTCCATTTACAATATGGGGATATTTCATTCTGATATATGCCGCCAGCATTCCACCGTATGATCCTGGTACATAAGAAATATATTAGGTAGGTATACATAAAAATTAAGTGGGTTCGTTGTTTATGTAAAAAAATGAATACGTATTTGGTCGACAAAACCTTTTGGTTATCTAGGAATATCCGTATAAGTTGGGTTAGTTGGAAGGGATAAACTCACATATCTGCCTTTTTATTTTATGTAGGTACCTTATAATAATATAAATGTATTATGTACTTTGTACAATTGTTTATAATTAACAAAAGAGAATATTTTATGATTTTATATACCTAATTAGATGAGTATTGATTAATAGATATGTATATATGTATGTACTATGTAGTTATTTCCTTAATGTTCTTTACCTCCAAAAGCAATGACAGGCCGTCTATTACCCGGTGCCTTCTTTTGCAGACTCGTGATAAGGTCTACATAATCTGCCAAAGCTTGAGATGATGTCAAATAGCCTAAATTCTCTGGTGTTAATGATTTATCACCAAAAGGAAGAGATGTTCCATAATATCTAAAACAAAATAATGTATAGTACTTGGAATAACTTTGTGAAAGTTCATTTAAATATGTAGAATTAAAATAGATTTAAAATAAAACACTGTATTACTTTATGAATAGTATTTGACTCAGAGGCCTTTCGGGTAGACACTAGACACCCATCATCAGTGAGTTTTTGATTAGATAAATTGAAACAAGCATTTCGTTCTGCTACAGATAAAACAAACAGGAGAAATATGCTTTTCGACTACTTAGCTCATTTTAAAGATTACCTATAATGACCTAAGAAATCGTAAAACGTCTCTCGTCTTTCGATGATTTATTCGGCGCCGATAAATGGAGAATCCATCACGGCATATCCCACTAGTTGGGTAGCCAGCGGGGTAGCTGCACGAACGCTTGGTGAACGAAAGCACTAACTGAACTAACGAAACGCTTGTTTCAATTTATACATAGTAATAATATTAACTCAAATTTTTGAGGAGTTCACGTGTAAAGGCACATCGATCCATTTTTCACAAATTTTGAACTACGAATCCAGAAATGTTTGTATTTTCACTGGCTACATTGTAGTTTATATTGGCGAAAAATGGATCGATTTGTCTTTACATGTATACCTACGCTTTTTACGGGGATGGATATTTTCAGCATGTTATATTCTTCTTACCTGTGTTCTGCAAAAACGAGTAGTGCTTTAAATTCGTTGGCAATCTCCCACATGAAACCAGTATGGTTTGCAAAAAGTTCTATATATCCCTGTTAACATAAATATTAATACAGAAATAGAAATTCAACACAGTAACGGATACAATACAGTGAAAGCTTGAGTCCTTTTCTCTTTGACTTATCAATGGACAAAATAATAAGAGTGAATTATGAGAGTCCACGGTGGTGGTGGGTTAACGTTGATATAGGTATTGTAAAGAACTGTAAATTTTAAAATAAGGAAATAAATAAATAAAAATATATATACATAGGTACATATATAATTAAACAAACTTCACTGACCAATAATTAAGTTTGTGGGCATTAGTTGCATCTTGATTTTTTGTTGTTAACTGTACTGTTTCAATTATCTACTTTTCCGTTTGTGATAAAATAACATAAAAAGAATTTCATTTCATTAGTTGGAAGATGTCGCTTCTGGGATAAACTCGACCATTGCACAATATTATTTATTTGTATCACCTTAATTTATAATTCTGTAATTGCTTATTTTATATGTCATGCAATGAAGTTTATTATTATTACATTTCAGATGTCGAGAATTATGATGATGCATTATTATATTATTTGATTTTTGTTTTATTTGGGTATCAAGGGGTACCTATCAATTAGGTAGAGATAAAACACCAAGATGGGGTAGCAAATTATAAGCAACATCTTGCAGGGTAGGCGAAGAGGATGTAGCACACTTACTCCTGCCTTCAAAATCTTTTTGCTTCCATCACATCCATGCAGATATGTCATCGTCATCTATCTTGGATGTGTTGCCTTGTTGGCACAGAGAGAAAGGAAGCCATTTTGTTAATTTTAATAAATCAAAAACAAATCTTACCTCGTTTCCTGTGTAGAAAAATATGGGTCCTTCATTTTCATCCCAGAATGTATCATTGAGTAAATATCTTATATGAAATGTTCTGTTGTTACTGAAAGTAAAATGATCCAATGGAACTTCAAACTTTAATGTTTTATAAAAGTATTCATCCTTCATTAAAGCACTTAAAACATCAAATGTAAGAAACAAAAATAATATTTTTAGAATAATCATTGTAGATATATAGATACCAATTAAGGTAATTTAATAAATTAATATGATGATCTGTAACTGAGACGACGTATCTCCCACCAAGTTAAAACATATATGTGAAGAGAATTGTTATTCAACATAATTATTATATTCACTGAATATTGAAGATAGGTATGTATTTTGTAGGTAGCTCCATTATTTGTACTTAGGTATTTGTTCATAATTATAATATATCGCTGCTTTAATGCCATACTGCACTATCATGTACGTTTTGATTTATATAAATTATTGAATTCACCTAGCTGAGAAAAATAAATACGATGATAACGGATGATTTTTTTGGCGCCGTTTAATGAAGTATCCATGAGCGCGGAAAGCTCTGTTGGAAGAGTCAATGTCTTTAGTTTGCTCTTGAATGTTGTTATAGATTAATTTTTTCAAAAGTCCTCGGAGAGTCAATTCCAGCTGACTGCTCCCTTTTCGTAGAAGCATAACGTATTACTCTGTTGATATTTTTGCTGAGCGTAGGGGTTTCCTCGTAGACGTTTTGAGAATAATATAGAGCTTGGAAAGTAATTGCGATGCCATATTATTCATAAGCTTGTAGATTGAAAAGGCAAAAAATATGTGTTTAAACTTATTACTGAACTCTCCGTAGCGCAAAAATATATTTTATTTTCAAATGCTAGTATGTTAGAAATTTCTATGAAAGATGACAGTTTGGGTATGAAAGATGCAATGATGGTGGTGGGAAGAAGATCAAGAATGGCAGGGTGCCTGGATGTGAAGAGTATGAATGGGGATGACCGAAAGGTTGAGAACTCCAACTCGCAGTCGTGCGAGATGGTCGTGTGCGTGTGGAGTTGTGAGGAATTTATAATTATGTGTGTAAGTAAGTCGAGTCGTCGGTATATTGTGTTGAAAATAAATGGGTTTTAATAAGTAACAATCGTGTTATTATTATACCCTCCCTCACCTAAACTCAAATATAATTAATACCTACTCCAGAAGCGGGATAATCCAGTCCGCGTGTGTAGTGTCGATTTGGTGCAAATGTGTTTTTCGCCAATATTGACAGTAAGTTGTGTGATATTATGTTCATCTTGACATCATGATTTACGGCAGAGTACGTTTTATTATAGAGATTTGTAGACAATTTACACATGTAAGATGTGTGTTGATTTACGATAGAGACGTTAAATTTTTATGTTGGAAAGTCAATGTGTTGTTATGGACGGATTTTGATTTGATTTATTTTCGATAGAGACGATATATTTTTAGTGTTATCACGACAGAAATTTTATTATGTAGTTGACAGTTAAGATTTTGTTATGTGCGATATGGATGCTATTTTTTTGTTTATGTGCGTTACAAATTAGGTATAAGGAGAGACGCAATGTTTCACAAAGATTGGCGCGTGTTTGCAATTCACGCGGTGTCTCGAACACGGCGCGATCGGCAGGCTTGCGGCTTGCGGCGACATTGGGCAAAGCGACGTAGCTACGCATTGGGCAAAGCGACGTAGCTACGCATTGGGCAAAGCGACGTAGCTACGCATTGGGCTTGCAGACGGTGTCAGGAGGAGCGTTGTCTGATGAAGCGGTGACGGCAGGTGCTTGATCGAACATGGTGAAGCGGCGTGGTTGATGAAGAATCGGTGGAGGGCAGGGACAGGACGACGGCGTTGGACGAGACAGGCGGTCTTCTGGGTGATCCATGAGGCGCATGGGGGCTCGGTTTACCCGAAGAATTGTTTACCTCTTCAATTGTTATTTTGATGTTAATTACTAATTTTGTATTTGTCATGTTGATTTTGGTATGTGATATGAATGTTGATGTGGTGAAGAATGTGTGTATGACATGAATCGGATGAATGGATGAAGATGAACGGGTAGTGACAGAGACACAGAAAGGGAGGACGCGGCGAGCGACAGAGATGAAGCGACGATGTTGGGCGAAACAGGCGGTAGGTATTCAAATCTCTTGTTGTTATTCTCCATGGCGTGTCATTGTCAATGTTGTTTTGGTGATTTGTGTGGTGTAAATGTCGAATTAATGTAGAATTATATCTGGGTAAGTCCAAATCACCTGGTCCAGCACTGGTTGCTCGACCATCTCAGAAAAAAATGTTTTTTTTTTGTGCTATCACCCCAACATGTTGGTAGTTCAAAATGATAATTATTTTAATTTTATTGGTTTTAGTTTTTGTGTGGCGGCCATATTTGTTTTACAACGCGGAGACATTTTCGCAGTTTAAAGGGTTTGCGAAAACTTGAATATCTCATGTCCTATTTATTTTATCAACATAAAACTAAAAGTAATTTGTTAATAGGAATATAAGCTTTAAGGTTGGAATAAAACATTTTCACCTAAATATAATTGTAGGGGATGAAATTTCAGTCTACATTCTTAACTCTTTTTTGTAAAAACTCCCATTTTCACGGAAAGATTTTGGACGAAGGGAAAGAGTCCACTCATCAAAACTTTTTTGACAAACAACTAGGTACTAGTTGTGTTGATAAACAAAATTTTAAGTCTCAGACTTGACCCCCCTTTTCACAAAAAAATTTCAAAATATGGAAATTCTCAAAATTTTCCATTTTCCGAGCTCAATATCTCTGGTGGGGGACTAGGTAAAAATTTGAAATGTCACCCCATAATAGACCTATACTATAGTATTATGTGGCAAAAATTTGGAGTTTGAGATTTTACTACGAGCAGAGATATGGCAATCACAAAATGTCCAAAAATTAGTACTTCAACGGGCATACCGCATCGGCATAATATGCCGATGCGGTATTATATAGAATATAAAATTGTAGAAAAAAAACATCGAAAACAATGACCTGAAAGTTCACATTTATGAGCTAGCTAGGCCACGAATTTTGTGATTGCCATATCTCTGCTCGTAGTAAAATCTCAAACTCCAAATTTTTGCCACATAATACTATGGTACAGGTCTATTATGGGGTGACATTTCAAATTTTTACCTAGTCCCCCACCAGCGATATTGAGCTCGGAAAATGGAAAATTTTGAGAATTTCCAAATTTTGAAATTTTTTTGTGAAAAGGGGGGTCAAGTCTGAGACTTGAAATTTTGTTTATCAACACAACTAGTACCTAGCTGTTTGTCAAAAAAGTTTTGATGAGTGGACTCCTTCCCTTCGTCCAAAATCTTTCCGTGAAAATGGGAGTTTTTGCAAAAAAGAGTTAAGAATGTAGACTGAAATTTCATCCCTTAGAATTATATTTAGGTGAAAATGTTTTATTACAACCTTAAAGCTTATATTCTTATTAACAAATAACTTTTATTTTTATGTTGATAAAATAAATAGGACCTGAGATATTCAAGTTTTCGCAAACCCTTTAAACTGCGAAAATGTCTCCGCCTTGTAAAACAAACATGGCCACCACACAAAAACCAAAACCAATAAAATTAAAATAATTATCATTTTGAACTACCAACATGTTGGGGTGATAGCACAAAAAAAATCATTTTTTTCTGAGATGGTCGAGCAACCATTTTATTTATTTCTGGACCGCTAGGTATGGAATTACCCATCTGGCAACCAAAAAGGAGGAATGGCTAGCGGTGGCATGATGGAGGAAGAAGCAGTGAGAGATACGGTGAGGAAACGGGGTAGACGATAAAGACAGTCGGTCTTTGGGGTGAACTCACTTACTTGAAGCGTTGTGAATGTCGCCTTCTGTTATTCTTATGTTATGTTAGTTGTTTGGTATTTTGATGTTTTGTTCTTATAAATTATATTATGTTCATGAGGAATGTCAGGATTGTGTACGAGAACTCAGATTGGCCGGATGTTAGAATTTTCTATAAAAGATGACAGTTTGGGTATGAAAGATGCAATGATGGTGGTGGGAAGGAGATCTAGTATAGTAGGGTGCGTGGAAGTGGAAAGTATGAATGGGGATAACCGAAGAATTGAAAACTCGCAGTCGTGTGCGTGTGAGGTTTTGATCACAGTATAGTCGAGTCGTCTGTGTATTGTGTTAAAAATAAATGAGTTTTAATAAGTAACATTCGTGTTATTATTATTCCCTTCCTCACCGAAACTCTAAACTTAAATTGGTTGTATAATAGAGATATTTTGTTATTATTAGTGAAATGCTACGTAAATAAATAATGGTTTTTCATAACTCAAATATAAATTTAAAACATCCTGTCAGCGTGATAATCTAATTTCTAAAATCTCAATCTTGATTTTCGGTCGGAAATTTTGAGGTCGGTACCGAATATCACCAGAACAGCGATATAAAGAGTAGTAACAATGACGTACCCAGTATTTTATCTAGGAAGAGAGGAGCAACATAGAAACATTTGATTTTTCAGGTTTAAGTACTCAGGTTTCACAATTCTACTCAATATGAATTTTAACTCTAATTTAAATCAACTCATTTTTTATTCTCAGACTTTTTTGCTCTAAACCTACACATTTTAAATTTAGTATAGAATATTGGGAAAACATTTTATTTTTGACTAGTATAGAAATTAGAAAAGGAGCTGCTGATCTTTCCCCTCCCAACCAAATTTGGTAATTTTGCTTTAGCATGGACATTCCAATTAATATTTATTTTCCATGATCCTAGAAGGGACAGCTTTTACATAAATATCACAGTATATCCAGTGCTCAAGGGGTCTTGAAAAAAATTTCGACGGGAGTATAGAAATTTGAGCATAAGTTTTATATAATATGTTAGACAAGACGTCACGTTTTGCGGCGGAGGCAGACGATGAGAATTTTGAGATTCAAATTTGTGCAATGCATATATAGGGTCTTGTTAGCTTAATTAACGCCTACTCACCAACAGAAGATGCAACTGACATAGACAAGGAAGAGTTCTACGATAATCTAGTTGAAACAATCAGCAGAATACCCTCCCATGACATAAAAATTGTGCTGGGCGATATGAATGCTAAGATCGGAAAGGAAGACATATACAAACCAACCATTGGAAGCCATAGCCTACATGACCACTCAAATGACAACGGTACAAGACTCATAGACTTTGCTACCTCCCAAAGTATGATAATCGGCTCAACACTTTTCCAACATAAAGATATACATAAAGGAACCTGGAAATCCCCTGATGGAAGAACAGTGAATCAGATAGATCATATGCCCATAGAAGCAAGACACAAGTCTGACCTATTGGATGTCAGGGTATACAGAGGTGCAAATGTAGATTCGGACCACCATCTAGTGGCATGCACCCTGAAAGCACGCATATCCAATGTTAAAAAGGAAATGGGAAAACGAGCTGAAAGATACAAAGTGGACGACCTGAAGAACAGGGAAAAGAAAGAGGCTTTCATAGAATCTATTAATAATAACCTGAATGCCCGTCACCCCGAAACTCTGGAGGATAAGTGGGAGGCCTGTAGAGATGCTATAGAGGAAGCGGCTACTAATATAATTGGAAAATCACAGCCTAGTAGAAACGATGACTGGTTTGATGCAGAATGTCAGACAGCCACTAACAAGAAAAATGACGCATACAAGAGAATGTTACAACATAATTGCACTAGGCAATCACAAACCATCTACAGGGAGGCCAGGAGAAATGAGAAACGAATACATCGCAGAAAGAAGAGGCAACTCTTGAAGAGAGAAATGGAGGATGTTGAAAGGCACAATAGCGTAAACAATAGCAGAATGTTCTATAAGAAAATCAATAACCTCAGAAAAGAATTTAAACCACGTTCGTGTTTGTGCAGGGACAGTGATGGCAATATTATCAGTGAAAAGCAGGCAATACTTAATAGATGGGTCCAGCACTTTGACCAGCTTTTGAATACAAGCCCAGGAGATTCAATCCTCCTAATCCCCTCACACCATACACAAATACAACAACAAGAGGAACCAGGCCCTGATTCAAGAGAACCAACCCTCAATGAAGTACAATTTATTTATTTATTTTTATTTATTTATTCTTTACTGTACATTGATAAAATACAATTACATAAGGTATACATCAAAATTATATACAATCAATATACAGAGGGCGAGTTTATCGCAAAGGCGCGATCTCTTCCAACTAACCCAACTAACAATGTGCAATAAAAAAACCAAAAAACTACAAAGCACCTGGATCAGACGGCATACCAGCAGAACTCTACAAGTGTGGTGGTGAAATACTTGCTATGGCGATTCACAACATATTGGCCCAGGTATGGGTGGATGAACTGCTCCCTGCTGATTGGAACAAGGGAATCATATGCCCTATTCACAAGAAAGGCGATCAATTGGAATGCTCAAACTACAGGGGAATAACCCTCCTAAATATAGCATACAAAATATTCTCCAACATACTCTATGAACGCCTCGCTTATTACACAGAGCGAATCATTGGCCAATACCAAAGTGGATTTAGACCTGGAAGATCATGCACAGATCAGATTTTCACAATACGACAAATTCGTGAATTTAACATTGAAACCCATCACCTATTCATAGACTTCAAGGCAGCATACGATAGCGTGAACAGAGCAAAATTATACATCGCAATGAGAAACTTTGGAATTCCTGAGAAACTCGTACGAATGAGACAGATCTCCATGCTGAGTGTAGAATGCCAGGTAAAGATACAATCTGATCTCTCTGAACCTTTTCTCACCCTGAATGAGAAAGGAGATGCACTGGCCTGCCTTCTCTTTAATATTGCTCTGGAAAAGACGATTCGAGATTCCAGAATTGATGTCAATGGAGTGATCTTCTATAAGTCTGTCCAGCTCCTAGCATATGCAGACGATATTGACATTATCGCCAGAAGCAGTAAAGCACTAAAGGAGGCCTTTATCTCCCTCGAAAGGGGTGCAAGAGAGGTAGGACTTGTGGTTAATAACCAAAAAACTATGTACCTTGTGTCAAACCCATTAACTTCTGACACACCACTGACTCCTCTGGTTGTTGATGGCTACACTTTTGAAGCAGTAGACAAATTCACGTACCTCGGATCTCTTATAACCAATAAAAATGATGTCAGCGATGAAATAAAGAAAAGAATCTCTGCAGCGAATAAATGCTACTTTGGTCTCCAAAAGCAGCTGAAATCTAAGATCATCTCCAGAAAGTCTAAGATACAAATTTATAAGACACTCATTCGACCTGTCCTGACCTATGCCGCCGAAACATGGACACTCACTAAGGCGGATGAGCTGAGACTGGACATATTCGAATGAAAAATCTTAAGACGCATCTATGGGCCCATATGCGAAAACGGAGTTTGGCGAAGTAGATACAACTACGAACTCTACATGTTGTATCAAGATGTGCATATCACCAAGCACATCAAAATCTGCCGACTCCGATGGCTAGGGCATGTGGAAAGGATGAACGACACATCAATAATCAAAAGAATATACTCCACAAAGCCCAGTGGCAGAAGAAGCGTCGGGAGGCCAAAGTTGAGATGGATGGATGGGGTGGAAAAGGACCTGCGAGCTTTGGGCGTGACCAATTGGCGACGAGAGGTGATGGATAGGAGGGAGTGGAGGCGACTTCTTGAGGAGGCCAAGACCCACACAGGGTTGTAGCGCCATTGATGATGATGATATATAGGGTCTAACTTTTTAAGGAAGGGGAAGCTGCCCACATCCATACTAAAATACTACGCTTGGACTTCTGAAACTTCCCTATGTTCCCTTGATACGCCTATGCTCCTACTAGCAAGATACACCCAATAACAATGATTGATAATGCAATCTGGAATAAATAATAAACGAAGATAGATAATAATTATGTATTATTGACCTCTCACTTAAACTGTCTGATAATTTAAATCATGCTATAGGTACACGTACATTTATTTTGAAAATAAACGTATTTCCTACGAGTCATGAGCAGTGTGAAGCCACAATGCATCAATGTATATTTATTTACATTATATTGTACCTATATAGGTAGAGACCTGAATTTTTCGGTGTTATTTTTTAGAAAAGCGGTGTTATTATTATTTTTGTTGGAAAAGTGGTGTTATTTTCAAGAAATCGGCGTTATTTTTTCTAGTAAAATAGATGCTATTTCTACGAAATTATGTTTTTAAAAATAAAATTGAGAGAAATCAACAAAAGATTTAAGATGGCAAGTTCTATTTGCACTATAAATGATAATATACTTAAATAATTCATACAACGAACATTCACAATTGTTTGAAAAATTACAATCAAATGGATCAAATTTGAGTTCGTCGGTAGCCTGGAGGTAGAGTCTCGGCCTCTTGAACTAGGGGTCCGTGGTTCGATCCCAGGTGCCGGCAAACTCCCCTTTCACGACACAAGCTTTTAGCTTACTGTGGAAGGTGTATAAAGTTGTATTTGGGTTTATAACAAAACCCAGATATATCTTTTTTAAAAAAAATAAAAAATGGAACAATGTAATCTTAAAACCTTGATTTAACATCTCAATATATTATATTTGTATATAGGTGTATAATACATTTGTCGTATTATATAAATATATTATAATTATGTACCTATATAATACTACATTCAGGAGTAAGCTGAAAACATTGCTTTTCAAGAAAAGTCACGGCGCCCTCGAGATGGTCATGGGTCATTAAACGGCGCCAAATACAAATTATCTTTATTATTATTAGGTATTTATTTTGTTGATAATGAAATATCTTGTTAGTTTTTGCGAAAATGTCGTAAAGATTAAATTTTCGGTGTTGTTTTCTAAAGCGTGAAAATTCGCGTTATTCGAGAAAAAGTGCGAAAATCGCGAATAAAATCAGGTTTATCGCAAATGCGAAAAATTCAGGTCTCTATTATATAAGTACCTATATTTAGTAATGCAAATTTCACAAACAAAATTCATATAAGTAGGTACACCCAGGAAATATACACCAAAAATCGTGGTTGGTTTCTTGATGCTTCTGGAGCAAATCCTGAAAAGTCTCTAAAAGTCTTATGTGAACTTCTGGAAAAATTATGGTGCAAGATAGATCTAAAAAAAACTAATCCAAAAAGAAAATTTTATATTTTTTATATTAATTATTGATTATATCGATCTATAAAGAAACATTTACAAAGTTTAAGTTTGTTCCTTTTTTATATACAAAAATGATCATTATTTACATAAATATAAAGAAAAACATTTAGCAAGGTAAAATGCGCTTGGCTGACATATTGAATCGAAGCTCACATAAGATTTTTAGAGACTTTTCGGGATTTGCTCCAAATGCATAAAAAAAAACAATCCTGAAAGTTTCTGCAGGTTACAAATTATTTCTCCGAAAAATTCGCAAACTTTACACTTTGCTTAGTGATAAACTGCGTCCAATAGACCATTAAAGGTCACGTGGTCTTGTCTATGGATTTGTTTTTGCTTGGGGGGCAAACAGTCAGATTGCGCAAATCATCCTTGTAGGATGTTATGCCATAAGAGAAAAAAAAGAAAGTCAGACGACAAAATAATAACAAAATCGACACTGATAGTTTTTTTTTATTATTAGGTATTCTTTAGGCGTTCCACCTAATATTACACCGTAATCGTCTGTTGTGTTGGGATGCCTGATGCCCCTCAATGATTTTTCTGTGACGTCTAATGGTCTATGACGTTTTATAATAACGTCTCTGGTTGCGTCTAGACTCTAGAGCGAGTCGCGAAGTACGACAACCATAAAATAATTATTATACTAAAGTTACGACAAAATTCGGTAGCAACTGCACCATCAATGAATTTGTAAGTTATGTGTAATTAGGTAATGTCACATATAAATTAACCTGGATCATTTAAGAAATTACTTTTTTTATGAAACACAGCGCTAAAGGTGGCGAAAAACGCTCTTAAAATGATAAGTAAACTGTATATTTTTTTAATATAACAACTTGTGTCTGGATTGACGCTAATAGGGAGGTTAATATTAAAAAAATGCAACAAATATCGATAGGTGTCGATAAAATCACAGCAGGAAGATTGCAGCTTATGTAAAAACAATAATCCAAAACATCCCTTTGCAGCCTAATGGAAAACGCATTTGACTTGCGATACGATAGTTCTAGGTGTAGAATTTTCAATGAAAGTTTCACACTTAAGATGACATGCAGTACACTGGACAATGTTACTATACAGCAATGAGTGCAGTCATCCACTTTGAAAGGTATGAGAAAAATGTAAATATAGGTGGAACTGGTGAACGTTACCATGCTTTTAAGCCAGCCTAAGCCGATTGTCAACGTTGAAAAAAATCTAATACTTTCTCCTATCCTGCACATGCTTCATATCTTGTAATTAAATCATATCTATCTTGATACATATGATGGATCAATAAGGTCACTTTTTGTTTCTGATTTTTTTTATCATTAGGTATCATTATTTTGTCTACTATACTATACCCTCACGCCGCGTCCCAAGTGGGGTAGGCAGAGAGAACGGAACGCCAAACAGATCTATCTTTACACACTTCCTTCGCTTCCTCCACATTCATACAGTTCCTCATACACGCACGTCGGTTCCTCTTACTCAACACGCGGCCGTCCTTGAGAATTTGATCCACGTGATCAAGCCACGTGGTTCTCGGACGCCCGCGTTTCCTCACACCCTTTCTTTCAGATAAGTATATCCTCTTTGTCATTCTTTCCTCTTTCATTCGTTCCACATGACCAAACCATCTCAATTTATTTACACGCATTCTGTCCACAACAGTCTTCTTGCATCCACTCATTCTTCTAATATCCTCATTCTTCACTCTATCACGCAGCGTTTTACCAACCATTCTTCTCAACGATCGCATCTCTACTGCATTTATTCCACTTTCGTCCTTCTTCAACCACGTCCATGTCTCGCTTGCATTCGTAAGTGACGGTACCAGAATGGTATTGTGCACCAGCATTTTAGCCATGTTCGACACATTGTCATTGCTGACAATGGGTCGAAGTGCACCGTTTACTCTAGCACCGGCCACTTTCCTTCTTTCAATGTCCCTATCGCATCTTCCATCCCTCGTAAACATACTTCCCAAATATACATACTCACTTACTTGCTCCAAACATTCGTCACCAACTTTAATCTCGCAAATCGTTTTTTCATTCTCTCTTTCAAAAACAAGAACTTTCGTCTTCATAACGTTCATTTTCAAACCATTCAAATTGCAACTATCATACACACACGTAACAATCTCTTGTAAGTCCCTTTCACTCTCAGCCATTAACATCATTATTTTGTATTTTCCTCTTATAATGTATTCTGCGGGACATCCACGAAGCGGGACCGGAGGCGGTGAGCTGGCTCTCGACACTAGAGCCAAGACTGCAGAGGACACGACGCAGCCCACATGGGTTAAGATTCATCAACACCGAGCCATACGAAAAGTAAGTAAGTAGGTAAGTATAATGTATTATAAGAAACGGACTCTGATATTTTTTTTTGAAAAAGATATCTGGGTTTTGTTATAAACCCAAATACAACCTTACACACCTTTCAAAGTAAGCTACTAAAAGCTTGTGTCGTGAAAGGGGAGTTTGCCGGCACCTGGTATCGAACCACGGATCCCTTGTTCACAAGGCCGAGACTCTACCTCCAGGCTACCGACAAACTCTATAAATCAATAGAATAATATGTGGACACGTCTTATAAATAGGATACCGTAAACATTTTAGTAAATGTTTAGTGCTAACAAATTATTTGATTCAATTTCAAAAGACAAAAACAATCAGACATATCAATTAGAAAATCATGTTTACACGATGTAAGGAGTTACACACCGAAAGTGATCACTGAAACCAGCTTAGAGCCAATTACTAAGCGTTGAAAAACCCTTTTCACTTTTTCCGATTGGATTTTGTACAATGTAAATATGGTTCTCCGATTGAGATGTCTGATAGCTTTTTAGTAATTAATTCTATTATTTAGTTCTCATTTAATAATTTATAAATAATCAAAACACTGTTATATTTTCACTATATTTATTTAAACTCTTAACGTTTTCGCCCACTTCAATGAACATTCTCAAGAGTAGGTACTGTATCAGTATAACAGCGTTTTGATTATTTATAAATTATTAAATATGAATAGGTATTCACAGTGTGAACACAGACACCCTTGAACAATTTTGGTTCTCACTAAATCTCATTAATTTTGAGATGTCATATATTTTTCTGGTTATTATTTTATTATTGCATACTTACAAGACTTCTTTTTTCAATTCTATATTTATCATTATTCTAAATTATTTGGATAGTTTGGTATTTTCTTTAATTTTAATGATAAATTTTACAAAAAACAATTTAATCGTTGGTACCGAAAAAATCTAAAAAATACAGTTATAGGAAAAAATTGTAGGAGCGAAACTACACCATGTCGAATTTCGGCTGAAGTGACTTATAAACATAGTATAGTAGTCTTTGTTATGCTCTTTATGACATATTCATCTGTCTAGAAAACGAGTTATATTTTGAAATATCCATAAATAAAAATATGTCATATTTTGTTAAAGCAAAACAATGCCACTTTAATGCAATTTTGTGAAATTTATCAAAATAGTTTGAGATATGATATCATTCACAATAATTTTACTAAGTAATATCGTGTTAACTAACATGTGAAAAATGGCGTCCATTGAGATAGTGTAGTTTCGCTCTGGCGTACAGATGAGTTTTTATAAAATATCTTTAATTTACTAATGTACAATATTTTATGTAAAAAATATTTCTTTCAGTGATAAATAATGCATAGGTGTATCCATGAAATGTTCAAAACTTCTCATTTGAGTATTTTGTTTACATGATAGTTGGTTCAAAAGTTGCTATTTATTTTGTATATTATAATCGCCTATTCAGTTCCGTAATTCAACAAGTCGAAATTTTTTATTAAATTGGTAATACACAATCAACTACACTCTTATCAATTACACAAACAAATAACTATAAAAGATGCAAGGTTCCCTTTATATATTAAATAATACTTATTTAGTCATCGAAAAAAATCTACCAGTAAATTATTTTTTTTTTTTTTTTTTTTTTCTTTACTGTACATTGATAAAATACAATTACATAAAAGGTATACATCAAAGGTTGCAAACAGAAACAGGATAAAGCCTCGGACACTTGGACCTCTACAGGGGAGGGGTCCATTTACATGTAGCCCCCCTGACCATAAGAACTTGGACCGAATAAGGAAATTGAAAATCGGAACATACAATGCGAGGACGCTGAGGCATGACAAGGAGTTGGTTGCCGCCAAGATAGCGAGTGACTATGGGTTAGACCTGCTAGGTGTGTCTGAGGCACGTCTTTTGGATTGTGGTAGGAGTGAGGCGGGGAACTATTCCATGATTCACTCTGGCCACAAGACAAAACACAAGCATGGTGTCGCCTTGCTAATGAGCAAACGGGCCGCCGGCTCGCTTCTTGATTGGGAACCCATCTCCGACAGGCTACTACGCGCCTCGTTTAGGGCAACGGGTGACCCGTTGACGGTACTTTTGTGTTATGCCCCCACAGAGGATGCGGAGGGGACGGTCAAGGACAGTTTTTATGACTGTCTGGCAGCCGTCACATCCAAAATTCCTAAAAGGCATAGGATCGTTGTGATGGGCGATTTCAATGCCAAAGTAGGCAACGACCCACTAAACGGTCCTGGCGTAATGGGGGGGCATGGCATGGGGGTGCTAAATGACAACGGCTCCCGTCTTATAGAATGCGCAACACTCCAAGGACTCCTTATTGGAGGAACACTGTTTCCTCACAAGGATATCCACAAATACACGTGGACCTCACCTGATGGACGTACCAGAAACCAAATTGACCATCTTTTGGTTAAGGCCCGAGACCGCTCTGATCTACAGGATGTCAGGACATTTCGTGGAGCGGACCTGAAAACGGATCATGAGCTCCTTGTCGGAGCCATGAAGCTAAGGTTCAATAAATTTGCAAGACCAGCTGCACCGCGAGTGTTTGACGTCTGTGGGTTGGGGAATATTCGGTCTCGCATGAAGTATGAGGCTGAGCTGCACCAAGGATTTGAACTCTCTCGGTATCTTTCCGATACTGACTCAGTAGAGTCGGCCTGGGAGGAGTTCCGGAGAGTAGTGAAGGCTGCAGCGGTTGCGTCCATTGGGTTCAAAGAGAGGAACAAACCACCATGGATGTCTATGGAGTCCTGGGGATATATTCAAGATCGCCAAAAAGTCAAGATACTCAGAGATGCTGAAAAGTCCCCTACGAAACTGGAGGCCCTAAGAAATTCGTACAGAGAGCTAGACCGCCTGGTAAAGCACTCTGTGCGCAAAGACAGACGACGTGATGTCGAAGCCAAAATACAGCTTGCACAAACTGCCGCGGCCAGGAATGACTCGAAGACTCTCTTTGAAATTACCCGCATGTTGGGAGGAAGAGGTCAGAATAAGACTGCTGACTCAATTAATGATAGCAGTGGAAACCTGATCTCTGCCCCTGACTTAGTAAGAGGAAGATGGAGAGAACACTTTGAGTTCATTCTAAACCGACCGGACCCCTCCTCACCTTTTGATGTTGGCAATGAGGATAGCGACCTAGATATCCCACAGGTATCTGGGATAGCCGAAACCCCCCCAACACATGAGGAGATTGAGGCAGCTGTAAAAAGGCTAAAAAACAACAAGGCCCCAGGTGAAGATGGAATCCACGCAGAGCTCCTTAAGTATGGCATGAATGCGCTTATCCACCCACTGTACCATCTCTTTAACAAGGTGTGGAATGAGGAGCTCTGCCCGAAAGATTGGAGAAATGGATCCATCGTGACACTTTTCAAGAAGGGAAACCCACTGGAATGCGGAAATTACCGTGGCATCACACTACTTAGTGTGCCTGGTAAAGTTCTCTCACAAATCATATTGAGTCGCATTCAAAAACCAGTGTTGGCATCTCTGAGAAAGCAACAATGCGGGTTTGTACCTGGCAAGTCCTGTTCGGACGCAATTTTTTGTGCCAGATGTGTACTCCAACAGTCGCAAGAGTTCAACTCACCGCTTGCATGTTGCTTCATTGACTACGAAAAAGCTTTTGACAGCCCCCACAGACCAACCATATGGAAAATACTGGCCGCGTATGGCATCCCGCCCAAGGTGGTAACCATGATCAAAGCCCTGCATATGGACTCTGAATGTTCTGTCAGAACATCAAGTGGTCCAACTGACACCTTCAGGATCACCACTGGAGTCCGGCAGGGCTGTATATTGGCACCTTTTATCTTTGCCATAATTATGGACTACCTGCTCAGAAAATCTATTCTGGGCCCTGGCGGTGTGCCTTTATCACAGCGTGAAAACAGTGAGACGTCTGTGGGAGTGCTGCACGATCTTGAATATGCGGATGATCTAGCCCTTTTTGATACATCTGTGGACGGATTACAGTGCAACGCTAATGCTCTTTATGAAAATTCCTTGCGCCTTGGGCTTCGTATCAACGCTGGTAAAACGGAGTACATATGTAATAGTACATGCACGAGTACTCACACCCCACTAATGGTTGGCAATTCCCAAATATCTCAGGTTAGTAAATTCAGGTACCTGGGAGCAACCATAACGCCAGAGGGTGATCTCCGGTCGGAATTACCAATCCGCATAGGAGCAGCTAGCGGGGCTTTCAACAACATGAACAAAGTTTGGAAGGCGTCTGGACTCAGCATCAGGACAAAATGTCGCTTGTTCAATGCGTGCATCATCCCAATCCTTCTATATGGCTGCGAGTCTTGGCACTTAACCAAGGCTCAAGAGCGGAAGATACTAAGCTTTGAAAACAAGTGTCTTAGAAGGATTTTGGATGTCAGATGGTATGAACATGTTACAAATGATGCTGTGCGCCGGCGCACCCAGCAGAGACCTGTAATCTCCGTAATACAAGAGAGACGATGGTCCTGGCTGGGACATGTTTTGAGAATGCCCAATGATAGTTGGCCAAAAAGAGCACTGTTTTTCCATCCGCAGGGGTTCCGTCGGCCCGGGCGTCCCTCTTTCACAATACACCGTTCCTATGACAACGATATCAGAGCGCAAGGAATGTCGTGGGAAGAGGTGACGCAATTGGCACAGAGACGCTCTGAATGGAGGAGGCTGGTTTCTGCCCTGTGCTCCCGAGAGGAGCGTTGAGGGCGATGATGATGATACATCAAAATTACATACAATCAATATACAGAGGGCGAGTTTATCGCAAAGGCGCGATCTCTTCCAACTAACCCAAAAGTATTAACTTAAAGAAATATTTTGAATTATTCAACTATTGAACGGAAGAAAGACAACTATGTCTTTAACAGTGCATTTATTAAATAGTATATTTCACATTCCATTGTGTTTTTAAAGCATAATATTATCAATATAGATTAAAGCCATTGTCTGGAGCATTCTGTTATATACTAGGGAGTCTTGGACCATTGGCAAGAATGAAAGCAGATGGTTGGCTGCCTTCGAAATGTGGTGCTATTGATGAATGCTGAAGATATATTGGTTGGAACAAGTTGAAAACGAAGAGGTGTTCATCAGGGAAGGTGAAAGTAAACATCTCCTCAAAATGATCAGACAACAGCGAGTAAACAGGATTGGCTATAACATCAATCACTCAAGCCATCATCGCGGAGGGCAAGACCGAAGGCAGAAATGGTAGAGGGCAACCAAGAGACACCTATGAGGATCATGTGAGGAATGACATGAATTGTAGCACATAAGTAGAACTAGAAAGACCAGCAGAAAATAGGCAGTAAGGAAGAAGACAATCCAAACTCGTTGAAACCAATCCATTGGGTTATAACCTATTATATACATTTTTAAATATACCAATGTTACAAAAATGGTCATTTCTCGAATATAAGGCATTTCTACTAGTTGAATTACGGAACTGAACAGTCGCTACATAATATTATAGGTTGAATTTTATAACTGCTTATTTTGTAGAACTCCATAATTTAATGTAGGTAAATAGAAACAAAATACTTTGTAGAGTTATACCATGTATTTTTATTCAGTGACCAGATTTTGACATGTTATGTCTTTTTTAAACTTTGAATTGAAGTACATGGTATAACTCTACAAAGTTTTTTGTTTTTATTTACATTAAAATATTATAGGTATTTTGTTATTTTTTTTTATTGTTTTTTCTCAGTTTATGATTCATTCAACATTTTATGTCCACTACAAAAAAAAAACTTGAAGGAATCTTGCCGTATATTCCTTAATAAATAAATAGAATATTATGTATATATTGCATTTCATTGATCATTAATTATTTCCTTGCCCTCCACATATTCTTGTTCAACGAAGTCTTTTTCACCCACACAGCCCACAAAGCAAAATACCTATAGTGTTTTAACATAATTTGAAAATTATTTATTGTTAATATTAAAAAAATGCAACAAATATCGATAGGTGTCGATAAAATCACAGCAGGAAGATTGCAGCTTATGTAAAAACAATAATCCAAAACATCCCTTTGCAGCCTAATGGAAAACGCATTTGACTTGCGATACGATAGTTCTAGGTGTAGAATTTTCAATGAAAGTTTCACACTTAAGATGACATGCAGTACACTGGACAATGTTACTATACAGCAATGAGTGCAGTCATCCACTTTGAAAGGTATGAGAAAAATGTAAATATAGGTGGAACTGGTGAACGTTACCATGCTTTTAAGCCAGCCTAAGCCGATTGTCAACGTTGAAAAAAATCTAATACTTTCTCCTATCCTGCACATGCTTCATATCTTGTAATTAAATCATATCTATCTTGATACATATGATGGATCAATAAGGTCACTTTTTGTTTCTGATTTTTTTTATCATTAGGTATCATTATTTTGTCTACTATACTATACCCTCACGCCGCGTCCCAAGTGGGGTAGGCAGAGAGAACGGAACGCCAAACAGATCTATCTTTACACACTTCCTTCGCTTCCTCCACATTCATACAGTTCCTCATACACGCACGTCGGTTCCTCTTACTCAACACGCGGCCGTCCTTGAGAATTTGATCCACGTGATCAAGCCACGTGGTTCTCGGACGCCCGCGTTTCCTCACACCCTTTCTTTCAGATAAGTATATCCTCTTTGTCATTCTTTCCTCTTTCATTCGTTCCACATGACCAAACCATCTCAATTTATTTACACGCATTCTGTCCACAACAGTCTTCTTGCATCCACTCATTCTTCTAATATCCTCATTCTTCACTCTATCACGCAGCGTTTTACCAACCATTCTTCTCAACGATCGCATCTCTACTGCATTTATTCCACTTTCGTCCTTCTTCAACCACGTCCATGTCTCGCTTGCATTCGTAAGTGACGGTACCAGAATGGTATTGTGCACCAGCATTTTAGCCATGTTCGACACATTGTCATTGCTGACAATGGGTCGAAGTGCACCGTTTACTCTAGCACCGGCCACTTTCCTTCTTTCAATGTCCCTATCGCATCTTCCATCCCTCGTAAACATACTTCCCAAATATACATACTCACTTACTTGCTCCAAACATTCGTCACCAACTTTAATCTCGCAAATCGTTTTTTCATTCTCTCTTTCAAAAACAAGAACTTTCGTCTTCATAACGTTCATTTTCAAACCATTCAAATTGCAACTATCATACACACACGTAACAATCTCTTGTAAGTCCCTTTCACTCTCAGCCATTAACATCATTATTTTGTATTTTCCTCTTATAATGTATTCTGCGGGACATCCACGAAGCGGGACCGGAGGCGGTGAGCTGGCTCTCGACACTAGAGCCAAGACTGCAGAGGACACGACGCAGCCCACATGGGTTAAGATTCATCAACACCGAGCCATACGAAAAGTAAGTAAGTAGGTAAGTATAATGTATTATAAGAAACGGACTCTGATATTTTTTTTTGAAAAAGATATCTGGGTTTTGTTATAAACCCAAATACAACCTTACACACCTTTCAAAGTAAGCTACTAAAAGCTTGTGTCGTGAAAGGGGAGTTTGCCGGCACCTGGTATCGAACCACGGATCCCTTGTTCACAAGGCCGAGACTCTACCTCCAGGCTACCGACAAACTCTATAAATCAATAGAATAATATGTGGACACGTCTTATAAATAGGATACCGTAAACATTTTAGTAAATGTTTAGTGCTAACAAATTATTTGATTCAATTTCAAAAGACAAAAACAATCAGACATATCAATTAGAAAATCATGTTTACACGATGTAAGGAGTTACACACCGAAAGTGATCACTGAAACCAGCTTAGAGCCAATTACTAAGCGTTGAAAAACCCTTTTCACTTTTTCCGATTGGATTTTGTACAATGTAAATATGGTTCTCCGATTGAGATGTCTGATAGCTTTTTAGTAATTAATTCTATTATTTAGTTCTCATTTAATAATTTATAAATAATCAAAACACTGTTATATTTTCACTATATTTATTTAAACTCTTAACGTTTTCGCCCACTTCAATGAACATTCTCAAGAGTAGGTACTGTATCAGTATAACAGCGTTTTGATTATTTATAAATTATTAAATATGAATAGGTATTCACAGTGTGAACACAGACACCCTTGAACAATTTTGGTTCTCACTAAATCTCATTAATTTTGAGATGTCATATATTTTTCTGGTTATTATTTTATTATTGCATACTTACAAGACTTCTTTTTTCAATTCTATATTTATCATTATTCTAAATTATTTGGATAGTTTGGTATTTTCTTTAATTTTAATGATAAATTTTACAAAAAACAATTTAATCGTTGGTACCGAAAAAATCTAAAAAATACAGTTATAGGAAAAAATTGTAGGAGCGAAACTACACCATGTCGAATTTCGGCTGAAGTGACTTATAAACATAGTATAGTAGTCTTTGTTATGCTCTTTATGACATATTCATCTGTCTAGAAAACGAGTTATATTTTGAAATATCCATAAATAAAAATATGTCATATTTTGTTAAAGCAAAACAATGCCACTTTAATGCAATTTTGTGAAATTTATCAAAATAGTTTGAGATATGATATCATTCACAATAATTTTACTAAGTAATATCGTGTTAACTAACATGTGAAAAATGGCGTCCATTGAGATAGTGTAGTTTCGCTCTGGCGTACAGATGAGTTTTTATAAAATATCTTTAATTTACTAATGTACAATATTTTATGTAAAAAATATTTCTTTCAGTGATAAATAATGCATAGGTGTATCCATGAAATGTTCAAAACTTCTCATTTGAGTATTTTGTTTACATGATAGTTGGTTCAAAAGTTGCTATTTATTTTGTATATTATAATCGCCTATTCAGTTCCGTAATTCAACAAGTCGAAATTTTTTATTAAATTGGTAATACACAATCAACTACACTCTTATCAATTACACAAACAAATAACTATAAAAGATGCAAGGTTCCCTTTATATATTAAATAATACTTATTTAGTCATCGAAAAAAATCTACCAGTAAATTATTTTTTTTTTTTTTTTTTTTTTTTCTTTACTGTACATTGATAAAATACAATTACATAAAAGGTATACATCAAAGGTTGCAAACAGAAACAGGATAAAGCCTCGGACACTTGGACCTCTACAGGGGAGGGGTCCATTTACATGTAGCCCCCCTGACCATAAGAACTTGGACCGAATAAGGAAATTGAAAATCGGAACATACAATGCGAGGACGCTGAGGCATGACAAGGAGTTGGTTGCCGCCAAGATAGCGAGTGACTATGGGTTAGACCTGCTAGGTGTGTCTGAGGCACGTCTTTTGGATTGTGGTAGGAGTGAGGCGGGGAACTATTCCATGATTCACTCTGGCCACAAGACAAAACACAAGCATGGTGTCGCCTTGCTAATGAGCAAACGGGCCGCCGGCTCGCTTCTTGATTGGGAACCCATCTCCGACAGGCTACTACGCGCCTCGTTTAGGGCAACGGGTGACCCGTTGACGGTACTTTTGTGTTATGCCCCCACAGAGGATGCGGAGGGGACGGTCAAGGACAGTTTTTATGACTGTCTGGCAGCCGTCACATCCAAAATTCCTAAAAGGCATAGGATCGTTGTGATGGGCGATTTCAATGCCAAAGTAGGCAACGACCCACTAAACGGTCCTGGCGTAATGGGGGGGCATGGCATGGGGGTGCTAAATGACAACGGCTCCCGTCTTATAGAATGCGCAACACTCCAAGGACTCCTTATTGGAGGAACACTGTTTCCTCACAAGGATATCCACAAATACACGTGGACCTCACCTGATGGACGTACCAGAAACCAAATTGACCATCTTTTGGTTAAGGCCCGAGACCGCTCTGATCTACAGGATGTCAGGACATTTCGTGGAGCGGACCTGAAAACGGATCATGAGCTCCTTGTCGGAGCCATGAAGCTAAGGTTCAATAAATTTGCAAGACCAGCTGCACCGCGAGTGTTTGACGTCTGTGGGTTGGGGAATATTCGGTCTCGCATGAAGTATGAGGCTGAGCTGCACCAAGGATTTGAACTCTCTCGGTATCTTTCCGATACTGACTCAGTAGAGTCGGCCTGGGAGGAGTTCCGGAGAGTAGTGAAGGCTGCAGCGGTTGCGTCCATTGGGTTCAAAGAGAGGAACAAACCACCATGGATGTCTATGGAGTCCTGGGGATATATTCAAGATCGCCAAAAAGTCAAGATACTCAGAGATGCTGAAAAGTCCCCTACGAAACTGGAGGCCCTAAGAAATTCGTACAGAGAGCTAGACCGCCTGGTAAAGCACTCTGTGCGCAAAGACAGACGACGTGATGTCGAAGCCAAAATACAGCTTGCACAAACTGCCGCGGCCAGGAATGACTCGAAGACTCTCTTTGAAATTACCCGCATGTTGGGAGGAAGAGGTCAGAATAAGACTGCTGACTCAATTAATGATAGCAGTGGAAACCTGATCTCTGCCCCTGACTTAGTAAGAGGAAGATGGAGAGAACACTTTGAGTTCATTCTAAACCGACCGGACCCCTCCTCACCTTTTGATGTTGGCAATGAGGATAGCGACCTAGATATCCCACAGGTATCTGGGATAGCCGAAACCCCCCCAACACATGAGGAGATTGAGGCAGCTGTAAAAAGGCTAAAAAACAACAAGGCCCCAGGTGAAGATGGAATCCACGCAGAGCTCCTTAAGTATGGCATGAATGCGCTTATCCACCCACTGTACCATCTCTTTAACAAGGTGTGGAATGAGGAGCTCTGCCCGAAAGATTGGAGAAATGGATCCATCGTGACACTTTTCAAGAAGGGAAACCCACTGGAATGCGGAAATTACCGTGGCATCACACTACTTAGTGTGCCTGGTAAAGTTCTCTCACAAATCATATTGAGTCGCATTCAAAAACCAGTGTTGGCATCTCTGAGAAAGCAACAATGCGGGTTTGTACCTGGCAAGTCCTGTTCGGACGCAATTTTTTGTGCCAGATGTGTACTCCAACAGTCGCAAGAGTTCAACTCACCGCTTGCATGTTGCTTCATTGACTACGAAAAAGCTTTTGACAGCCCCCACAGACCAACCATATGGAAAATACTGGCCGCGTATGGCATCCCGCCCAAGGTGGTAACCATGATCAAAGCCCTGCATATGGACTCTGAATGTTCTGTCAGAACATCAAGTGGTCCAACTGACACCTTCAGGATCACCACTGGAGTCCGGCAGGGCTGTATATTGGCACCTTTTATCTTTGCCATAATTATGGACTACCTGCTCAGAAAATCTATTCTGGGCCCTGGCGGTGTGCCTTTATCACAGCGTGAAAACAGTGAGACGTCTGTGGGAGTGCTGCACGATCTTGAATATGCGGATGATCTAGCCCTTTTTGATACATCTGTGGACGGATTACAGTGCAACGCTAATGCTCTTTATGAAAATTCCTTGCGCCTTGGGCTTCGTATCAACGCTGGTAAAACGGAGTACATATGTAATAGTACATGCACGAGTACTCACACCCCACTAATGGTTGGCAATTCCCAAATATCTCAGGTTAGTAAATTCAGGTACCTGGGAGCAACCATAACGCCAGAGGGTGATCTCCGGTCGGAATTACCAATCCGCATAGGAGCAGCTAGCGGGGCTTTCAACAACATGAACAAAGTTTGGAAGGCGTCTGGACTCAGCATCAGGACAAAATGTCGCTTGTTCAATGCGTGCATCATCCCAATCCTTCTATATGGCTGCGAGTCTTGGCACTTAACCAAGGCTCAAGAGCGGAAGATACTAAGCTTTGAAAACAAGTGTCTTAGAAGGATTTTGGATGTCAGATGGTATGAACATGTTACAAATGATGCTGTGCGCCGGCGCACCCAGCAGAGACCTGTAATCTCCGTAATACAAGAGAGACGATGGTCCTGGCTGGGACATGTTTTGAGAATGCCCAATGATAGTTGGCCAAAAAGAGCACTGTTTTTCCATCCGCAGGGGTTCCGTCGGCCCGGGCGTCCCTCTTTCACAATACACCGTTCCTATGACAACGATATCAGAGCGCAAGGAATGTCGTGGGAAGAGGTGACGCAATTGGCACAGAGACGCTCTGAATGGAGGAGGCTGGTTTCTGCCCTGTGCTCCCGAGAGGAGCGTTGAGGGCGATGATGATGATACATCAAAATTACATACAATCAATATACAGAGGGCGAGTTTATCGCAAAGGCGCGATCTCTTCCAACTAACCCAAAAGTATTAACTTAAAGAAATATTTTGAATTATTCAACTATTGAACGGAAGAAAGACAACTATGTCTTTAACAGTGCATTTATTAAATAGTATATTTCACATTCCATTGTGTTTTTAAAGCATAATATTATCAATATAGATTAAAGCCATTGTCTGGAGCATTCTGTTATATACTAGGGAGTCTTGGACCATTGGCAAGAATGAAAGCAGATGGTTGGCTGCCTTCGAAATGTGGTGCTATTGATGAATGCTGAAGATATATTGGTTGGAACAAGTTGAAAACGAAGAGGTGTTCATCAGGGAAGGTGAAAGTAAACATCTCCTCAAAATGATCAGACAACAGCGAGTAAACAGGATTGGCTATAACATCAATCACTCAAGCCATCATCGCGGAGGGCAAGACCGAAGGCAGAAATGGTAGAGGGCAACCAAGAGACACCTATGAGGATCATGTGAGGAATGACATGAATTGTAGCACATAAGTAGAACTAGAAAGACCAGCAGAAAATAGGCAGTAAGGAAGAAGACAATCCAAACTCGTTGAAACCAATCCATTGGGTTATAACCTATTATATACATTTTTAAATATACCAATGTTACAAAAATGGTCATTTCTCGAATATAAGGCATTTCTACTAGTTGAATTACGGAACTGAACAGTCGCTACATAATATTATAGGTTGAATTTTATAACTGCTTATTTTGTAGAACTCCATAATTTAATGTAGGTAAATAGAAACAAAATACTTTGTAGAGTTATACCATGTATTTTTATTCAGTGACCAGATTTTGACATGTTATGTCTTTTTTAAACTTTGAATTGAAGTACATGGTATAACTCTACAAAGTTTTTTGTTTTTATTTACATTAAAATATTATAGGTATTTTGTTATTTTTTTTTATTGTTTTTTCTCAGTTTATGATTCATTCAACATTTTATGTCCACTACAAAAAAAAAACTTGAAGGAATCTTGCCGTATATTCCTTAATAAATAAATAGAATATTATGTATATATTGCATTTCATTGATCATTAATTATTTCCTTGCCCTCCACATATTCTTGTTCAACGAAGTCTTTTTCACCCACACAGCCCACAAAGCAAAATACCTATAGTGTTTTAACATAATTTGAAAATTATTTATCAATTAATATTATTTCAGATTAATTTGATGTACCTAGCTAAAGATGCACCTAGAGGGGACAGTTGCCCCCCCCCCCCCCTCCCCCACTTTCTAATGATCAATAACCTTTTTTCCATTTATTTTATATCATTGAATATTGTATGATTTTCAATAATCAAATTTATTTAGTGTACTTTGAAAAAAAATAGTTCATTTACATCGTGAATTATATTTTTATATGACTATTTTTTTATTATATTAAGTAAAGGTGTCAGAACCTTCATGGATCTATAAGGAACACTGGGGCAAACATTAATTAAATGGTGACCTCGTATATTGTTACAAGAGTAGAGATTAAGATTCATAAAGTATGAAGGCACTTGGTGGATATTTAAATTCCTATTTCATATTAATGAATTTCATAAAATTTTCATTTTATGAAATTTTGAACACACACAAAAAAAAATTACATAAAAAAAAAAAATATACATGATGTACGAATACCCTTTTAAATACTTGGACCCAAATATTTTTCATGTACCTACAAGCCAAGTTTTATTTTGTACTAGAAGAAATCTAATAAACTAAATGAAGTGATATTTTGTTGGGTACACAGCACTGTTATACTGTGGTAATCGATTGTAAGTAACAGATTTTCCCACTAAATAGTTTCCATTATATACACATTGTTATAATGTTGTAAAAAAATATTATATATTGTGAAGGATACAGAAAATTACTTTGATTAAACATAACATGTTTGGATTTGACTATGTACAAAATAAATGTATTTAAAAGTTTCACATAACAAATACATCTTTAATAACGTAAAATGCTTCATTATCACAGCCACAGATAATCTTGTTCTTACAGCAGTCAATAGAATTAATTGGCTTATGAAGATCTGTCATCAATGATAATACTTCCAAGTTATTTTTGTCTTGATCACTCATCAACCAAGGATTGATAGAGGACTCATTGAGAGACATGGCATTCATAGTAGAAGTGACTTGTTTAGCCATTGTACAGGTATTCCAATGCCATATTTCCCCATTTGCTGAGCATGTGAACAGTCTTTGAGGATGATCGGGATGGAATTGTATTTCCGACACAGCTCCAGAGTGTGCATTTAACAATGATGCGGGATATTTGTTTACTCTAAGGTCCCATACAGCCAACGCCCCATTCTCACTTCCGGCTATGACGAGATGTCTCTGTGTTGGATGATGTACAATGCAGGTTGCAGCCACCTGATCTCCACATAACAGAAATGTAGAAGACGGACAGTTGCTCGGAGACCTCACATCCCATATTTTCATTTGACCTCGTATGTTGCCAGTGAGAACCTTAAAAAGAAATTTTCATAATCATTATAACAGACAGTGAACAAATTTGTAATAATTAAAAAAGTAGTAACAACTTTCTTAACAATCTAAATATTTGTGGTATTTGTAAACTATTATGCAAAAATATATTTAAGAACACGACTTATTAGAAATGAAAAATTGCATAGCTTATGGATTGTTCATCAATTTATTTATTCACAAAGTAGCTGATAAAAAATCACAATCATGCAACTTAATAGTTCCTAAAATGGTATGAACAAAATAAAATGTGTATATGGTTTAATGACAGCATAGACATTTGGTGTGGTGTGGTGCAGTGTGTATGTACATATGTAGTAAGCATGCGGTATGTAACAGCTGTAAGTTTTGTGAATGATTGACAGTGGTACTATGTAGTAAAGTATAGATATAAAATGAATGGTGTGAAGTAAGTAAATGAAGATAATAAGTGTGTATTTTTAATTGCTGAATACTCCCTACCTATACACGAGACATCTCTACTAAGGAGGTTTCTAAATATTTAAGTGTCATTGTACATTGTGTAAACAATTGTATTTGTGTACTTGTGAAATTAAATTAATATTATTAGTTATTTAAACATTATTATTAGATAAATTTTTATCATCTCTTTTCAAAAGTAACTGAATTCCCATGATATATTGAGAGAATATTTTTCTGGGAATCCACCCGTAAAAAGTGATTTGGGAGAGATTTGAACAACAAAGAATTTTCCCAAGTACATGCCACCACTTTGGAAAAAAATACTTTTTGTTAAGGCTAATTTTAACCAAGATGAAAAAATATAATTCACTTTTACACTGTAATTTGATTGAATATTGAGTTTCAAATTCATATTCCAAAATGATTGATTTACAGAGAAAAAAGTAAATTGACACTGGTTAATTTCTCGCAAAAACTGTTGTTGAAAAATCATTTTACGCAACTCTTTGGACCATAATTCTGCAGCTACTAATCAAATTTGGAAAATATTTAGCATTTTTTTCTTATGATTCATAAATACAACAAGTAAGTAAACTTTTATCAAAAATCTGTGATGTAGTATGTACACCCTGGTTGCTTTGAAAGAGAATGACCCACAAACTTTTTGAATATTTGATTGTGAATAAGTGCACATATAACTTATGCATAAGTGCACACTGATAGGACTTAAATGCTACACTTTTTATACAGTAAGTAAGTATCTTTCACTTTTATTAAACTTAAATGATATTGAGTTAAAATGATATTTCTTTGCATTACCAAAAATTTGTCATCATTTTTTTGTCAATAAAATATCATAAAACATGTGTTTTCTCATATTGATGGCTATTATTATGTTGATGGCACTTTCAAAGGTGATTATAGCATAGAAAAGAGCATAAACGACAACTGCAACATTATGTTCATAAGTCACTTTGGCCAAAATTTAACATAGTGTAGTTTTCATCCGATATACGGATGACATAAATTTGATAAAAGTATATTATTCAAACCTGATTATGTTTCAAGAAGCAAACGCAGTGTAGGGAGCAGGTGTCAGCGGTGTCTATAGTTCGCACTACTTGAGTCTGATGCGTTGTAAGAAAGTTCATACGACCGTCCTCTCCTACGCTTACCACATCTCCTTCCATCACAGCTAGAGCTGTACACACACTTGGCGATCCATCACTGTGATGTAACAAACAAGTAAAAACTATACAATGAAGTTAACAGACAAGTAAATATGTAGATTTTGCATGAAACTCTATTACATCTAATTGTAAAATGTGAACCAAAGAGCCAAAATATTTGGCTCACACCTCTCTGATCAGAAATAGATCAGATGAACTAATTCCCAGTAAATTATGAATTTCTTTCAGGTTCTAGGTCTGTAGGAATACATCTAAGGGTCAACCGACTCAAGTCGATGTGGGTAAGGTTGTTGGGTGAAGAGACAGAAATGCCAAAACTTAACACATTCTGTAAGCTCTACACCAGAGGTTCCCAACCTTCTTTCTCATAGACCACTTTCAAAATTTTCCCCCGCTTACCCGCTTATAATCGCGAACCCCCATTTTTTTTGTCACTCCAACGTAGACCCTCGCCAAGTCTCCCGTGGACCCCTGGGGATCCACCTGGACCACTTTGAGAATCAATGCTCTACATAGACTAGACCCATGCAATAGAAGGTCCATTGGATTTGTTGGTGTGAAACTCCCAGCCGTAACAGATCGACATGGAACTCACGTGGACAAAAACCCAATGCAAAATATTAAGAAATATAACATTCAAAATTCGCTTAAAGAATAACTTGTATATTTACTACATGCCATTAGTCTGGGGGCTACCCCACTAGTGAGAAATAGCATGATGGTAAGAAAGTAGTTTCACAGAAGCTACAGCAAATACCAGTATTACATTTCTTAATTAATTCCCAGTATAGGCAACACTTAAATTAATGGCTTCAAAACTCACTTGAAATGATGGAGATTATTCCATGAAATAACTTCCTTAAATGGTGACGTTCTTTCAAAATTGTTGAGAGACAACAGCTTAACAAAACCATTAGAAGACGATACAACAATGTAAGCATTATCAATAAACTTAAGTTCTGTCACATCACCATCAATAATGAATTGATTTACCACCTTAGGGTACTCGGCGTCATCTTTAGTCTCGAAAGACCACAATTTTATAGAATTTATGTCATTATCCCAACTTCCAGTTAGTATGGATTTTGAATCATTGTAGGTTTCTGGTACCCATCTTACACGATTGATTTTTTCAGACGTGAAAGTTCCTTCCACTATCGGAGACATTGTTAGGATTATAAATATATTGCTATTTGATATTATCGCGAAAATGGCTTAAATCGTGGTAAAACAGGAATGCAATAACCCATACATTAATTATAACCTGTAACGGCGGCAAAAGAACAAATAGGGCAAACGTCAAATACTATACAACAAATCGAGATATTCGAGAATCACTATCTGATAGTCTTTGAAGAAACCGGCAACCATAGACAATCATCAAAAACATCCAATGTTGCCAACACGGGTTTTGAAAAAGACACAAACCAACTGAAATAACATGGATGTATGTAGGTAGGGGATGGAACGTTTATAGTAATTTGTATGAATGACAGCGAAGCCAAAAAGTGAGGAAGGGAAATCGACGGTGGCCATTTTGTAGGAAATACTTTATTTAACATTTGTATGGGCAATGTATGGAAATTATTCACACAGTATCAGAAAACATTATATTTACTTCTTAAAATAATTACAATGCCACATAACTTAATGTTTTCATATATTTGATGAAATAGGGAATAGGATGAGTAAATAAAATGGAGTCATTTCTAAATCATTCAGTATTTATTTTTAAACTTTGTTTTCATATGCACACAATATGGAGAGAATGAATGACAATTGAAGGATATATCTAAATGAATAATATAAAACACACGAACTTGCAAATGAGCGGGAAACTCAGGATATTTCGTAAGAATGACGTTTTTCTCCAACCTCGCAGAAAAACGAGATGTTTTTGAACACAAAACACTACGTTTACTTGGTGTCAAATATTTGATAATGTCCAGTTTCTCCTTTCTGGATCCTTTGGAAAACTACAAAAAATGATTTTGTTTATAAACATGCGATAATATCATTAACCTGATCAGATTTGTATGCATGAAACATTTCATTCTAACTGGTAAACAAACCAAACATCAGATTGTAGGTTCTTTGTATTGTCAGATGACAGAATGGAAAACAAGTTACATGTGTAGATATAGGAGAATAAGGACAGATAATTATATAGAACGTTTATAACATTATTATGATCATTTATAAGTATACGAATTATAATATAAACGACTTTAAAATCGCAATATATTAAGATAAAAACTACAATACAAAACAACTTACCGAAAATATGACAATCCTGTTTCCTGCGAAAGTTGGATTGGATTTATAACCACAACCATTTATAGCGCACATCACCATGTTAATCATAAGATGATTCCTATTCTTCTAGATATAAAAACAAAAACCGATATGAAAAATTCAACTGATGTGCAAAAACTTGAAACATTTTTAAAACAACTAAACATACAAGGGTTGGTTCACGGGAGCATAAATGTCACTCGGCGTCGTTTGACCGGAACGACCATGAAGTTGCAGTGAGTGGTGAATGTAATCCGGATAATCGTGAATAACTTAGAGCGTTTTATGACCCAATGTTATCGTAATGGCGCCATTATTTTTTACTTCTTTTTATTATTTTTTTTATTGCTTTTATAACTTTTAAAAAATTTTTTTTTTTGGATTTACTTTTTGTTATAATTTCTTAAATTCGCCGACGTGTAAAAGACGTAAATTATGAATATATTTAAATAATTAATATTTTTATTATTATTTGACTGGCGCCTTTTAATAGTAGACCATTAAAGGATGACGTCACAGAAAAATCCTTGAGGGGCATCAGGCATCCCAACACAACACATTCACAGTGTTTACGGTGTAATATTAGGTAGGACGCCTAAAGAATAGATACCTAATAATAAAAAAAAACTGTCAGTGTCGATTTTGTTATAATTTTGTCGTCTGACTTTCTTTTTTTTATCTTATGGCATAACATCCTACAAGTATGATTTGCGCAATTTGATTGTTTGCCCCCCACGCAAAAGCAAATCCATAGACAAGACCACGTGACCTTTAATGGTCTGTAGCATTCAAGTACTTTTGTGTTTCTTTTAAATGATAAAAATATTTTTGACTCTAACGAAGGAATAAATTATTTTAATAGGTATCTTTAAAATTAACAGTTAAAGTAATAACTACTTGATTAGTTTATAACTAATTGCTTTATACTTTTTTTTTAATTATTCCATTATCTAACTTTCTGAGCTTGTATACTTCCCAAATACTTGTTACAAGTTTATATCCTAAATTTATCCAAACGAATTCACTGAATCAGCGTCAGAAATTATAAATGACAATTACGCAGGAATCGAGTATATTTTCTGAGACTATAATTCTTATTTTGTTACACATTTTGAAAACATAGTAACATACAGTACATGAACACTATGAATGCGTTCTGGCATTGTATAGGTACTTTCAAAATATGCGTCGTCGACTGATCACTCGGTGACTGTCTGAACGCAGCCCAAATGCGACGCACCGAACAAAATTTATTTCTTACAAAATGGTCGTCATTCCCCTCCCCGCGCAGCTACAAAATGTTTACCAAAGTGTCTGTCCATTACTCTATTTAGGTCCATGTGAAATAATTATGTGCAAAATGTATTGTATTCTTATTAAATTTTTATAAAGTTCACAATTTTAAATGTAGGTAGGTAATCATAGTCTTGAATATGAATGACATTCTTGTACCTACGTTATATATATAATTCTTTATGTAGTTCAACATAATTACTCATAATATTATTTTATAATTAACTTATAGAAAATTAATATTGCAACCAATAACTACTGTATAAAAAACTATGTGATAAAAATATCCCCGGTAAAGAATAGGCATCTCACTCATTTTTCTAATTTTATAGTGTCCTATAAAGGACATAAATTACAAATAAGATTTTGAATGACTTCAATTCAGCGATAAGGTAGGCTGCTCATCTTGAACGACTTGATTAGATATATGTTGTTATGGAGAGTACAACTTGCATGTTTATTACATCTTTCGAGACTAAAGATGACGCCGAGTACCTTAAGGTGGTAAATCAATCAATATTGCAACTGACAATAATTGAGATTGACAATGTCCTTATCAGTTTTGTCGAGTGGTTGCTATTTGTATTGTAGATGTGTGTTTGTTTTTATTATTATTTGGTAAGCGCTATTGTTTTATGTAAATTATACGAAATATGTTTAAATCCTCAAAGCACGAACACTGCTCAATTTTGAGGGTCAAATATGTAATAAATGTGTTTTTTTAGTAATAAGGTGTGTAGGTATGTAATATTATTAATTTGTAAATTTTATTTAAATAAAAATATTTGAATTTGAAGATGAAAGACGTCTCTCCCATTGAATAAATCAATAGTAGAATAAAACATTTGTTTTATTTATTTCGCTATGGAATTCTACTACCTAAACACCAACACAGTGAATAAATCAATTAATTAACTATTGCAACGTCGTTTACGCTGCGCCCCCCCCCCCCCCCTCCTAGAACGATTACACTGGCTGAGGGTAGAGGAAAGGGTAACATTCTAAACATGCTTTTTTATCTACAAGGCTATAAACAAAATGGTTCCATCGTGCTTCACAGAACTTTGTCCCCTTGACTTGACGATTAGAAGACCTCTGCATTCTTCGAAACTGGCTGTGGCCTGTGAATAGACTTACTGAGCCCAATAGAGCCGGTAAGTTTGATTTCTATGAAAAGGCTTTTGGTGTTGTTGGGCCGGTTACGTGGAATCGCCTACCGGTGGCATTGAGACGGTTTAGGGACTGTTAAACGGCGTCCAAACAAAATCATCCAGAATCATCATCATCATGTGATTAAAATTAAGTAGGAATTATAAAATAGACGCAAAAGTCTTATACCATCACTGGCAGCTGCATATTTTACCATTCATACAACACATTTATTACTGTCTACTTTGGTACTATTTTTAATCTTCTAGGGTCGAAAATGGCTGCCTTTGGGTAAGCACACTCTTATCATAGATTATTCTTGTAAGGCAAATTCAAACTTCGTTATAGATGCAGTGACTTCAATGTCTACCCATTTAGAGATTTCGTTAATAATACCTACAGATAATATTAGTAAAGCAAACTTTAAAAACCTAAAAATATCTGCTTAGTACCTACCTACTTTGTACTATCTATGTAAAATATTTAATTACAGACATCTGCTTCAAAAAAATCATGGGTGACATTTTACAATAATTCGCAGTCTGTAGGTTAAATATTTGCACACCCCCACATAATATATTTCCAAAAGAAATTAAATCATTTCCCTTCTATCTTCTCCCGAGTTTTCCCGACCAATGATCGTCTCCTCGTCAAATACATTCTGCATTCGCCGAGAGGCGGTCGTGTGGATTCCAGTCGTTTACGAAAAATAAATAAAATATAAAAATAATAAAAAAATTATCTAATTGAATGTTCATTACCAAATTACTAAATTTTAAGTAAATAACGCGTGTATAAAACAAAATATTATACATTATTTTTAATTTGAGAATCGTAAAATATCGTTGTTTTCCAACTATGTTTAATTCCCGTAAACTGCTAACAACTTTTTGAAATATTTCAAGTATAATTTATTGAATACTTAATTAAAATATTGTGTCAACATTTTAATATTCGATTGATGTGCTTGTGAAAATATTATGTCAATATTAATGTTATCAGTTGCAAACTCATTAAAAACTTTTATAATTGTTTGTATGTCGCTAAATGGTAATTCTCTTTCATATTTGTGTATTATTTCTTTCATAAGTTATTGTGAAGTTCTTTGATGTCTTCAACATCTTTGAAAGTTTTCCTTTTGATACTTAATTATTTTATTTCTCGATATTTATGAATGCTTGTTACAATGAAAACGAGATTTCATTACAGCTATGTATTTATATGTTGGTACCTTTTTAGAAGAAAATATGACTGATACAGATATTTTTTCAGTTTGTGTCTTTTAGGTATTTGATTTGTGCGTTATATGAACGTAAATATTTATTTATTTGATATATACCTACAGTACAACAAATGAATCACTAATGAATCGGCTAAAAAAACACTTATCTAATGCTAATTTGACTAAAATGCTCAGCACAATTAAAAAAATACTTTTTATTAATTAAGTGTGCATTTATCTAGGTGTGTGTTACTGACCAACACAGCCAAATGACGTGTCTTCCTAGACTTAGTTGGGTGATAAGTTATGTATTTTGTATGAGACGTAAAAGACATTTAACAAATTCAATTCAAAGATAAGGTGTACCACCCATCCTGAATATCTTTAACTTCTATTGAACCACATAGGACGACTTATATAATTATTTGCTTTGCATGCAGTTAGTCGTTGCCTAACACACTGGTGGAAATGCAATGATGATATTGTATATACATGTATTTTGCATAAATACCGCCGTCAACCAACACAACGGTAGGTACTCAATTGTGGAAACTCGTGTAAGTTGAAATAAAACACTGACACTTCAGACTTTATTAAGAGCTTTCGCTCTTGAAAGTCGGTTCGCAGTTAATAGTCTTGTAGAAGATGGTATCTACATACTTAAAATCGGTGTCATTTTTCCTTGAAAACATATAATATACAATTAATTAGATATTTTAATATTATACTACAATAATAAACCTTCCGGATTGGCTGGAAGAGATCGTTCTGCGATAAGCCCACCTTTTGGTCCTTAGTGTAAACATGATATATTTGCATACAACATAATACATATTTGCCAAGAAAGTTTTTATTTATTTATTTATTAACCTTGTTCCTGTTTTATTTAATTCTGTAGTAAATATTCATGTTTCTAAGTGTATATTTATTTTGCTAGGCTAGGTTAAATATCAACATAATGTTTTGTCACTGTTATTTCCAGGTGTTTTATGTGATATTCACGAGTACAGACTGTATAAGAAGCTTATGACGACGTATGATCCTGGTGTCCGTCCTGTGGATGATCACAGCAAACCACTTCCTGTCACATTTGGAGTCGCTTTACATCATATAATCGATGTGGTAAGACAAATATAAATATTTAAATATAATTACTTCTTTCGATTTATTCCTTTGGGATAGGTAATGAGGATGAATCACTATAATAATAATATTACTTAATAACATTAATTAACGTCTTGCAAGTTAAAACGTTTTACCTTCATGCGCCGATCTTTGATAATTTAAGAGTCACGCGAGTAGGTATAACATGTGATCCCAGATCATCTGCCGTTTTGCATAGATACAATAATCTTTATTACAGGTATTTTGTGTATACTTTATCTAACATTGATTTTTCGGTTTTGGATATGGACGTGGTCAAGCTACGTAGCTCTTGTACATCTGCGATTTCTCATATTCCTTCTTTCAGATACATACACCTTTTTGTCATCATTACATTTTCATCATCACCTTATATTCTACCTAATTTGTAAAAATTATGGATAAATATATATATATATATAATTTGTAGAAATTACTTTTATATATAGGTAAATCTAATTTGTGTAATTACGAGTATTAATGAAATATTTGTGTTATCCCGTAGCTGATATAACTAATGGTATTATATGAATGGACCTGGAATTCCAAATATATTTTATTTTTCTAGCTAATTCTATATACACCCAAAAGGTACTACCGTGACATTAACATTTTCAATTGAGCGATGAGCTATGCCATTCTTCCAAAATGTCTTATCGGTAAATCATAAAATTGTTGAATACAATTTTTATAAAATTTACAATTTACAATGTACCTAATGACTCATTTGAATATTGTTGATTGACATATAATAATTATCTCACTTAAATTTATTTTACCTGTATACATTTTTAAATCTTCTATTTACAGTGACTTATTTGAATATTTTTGATAAACTTATAATAATTACCTCACATACCTACACTTATTTTACTTGTAATACTGTTCCTGATATGACACATTTATTGTGTAGTTTTTTGTTGTTTTTTCTGTTTTAAATATGATTGTTAACATGTCAAAGGCTAACGCCGTAGATATATGAAATAAATAAATAAAATCCACTTACAATGTATAAGTTACATTTTACCTATTAAACAGATCATTTTTTTTCATATTCAATACCAAGGGTACACTACAGAAACGAAGCATTTTAAGGAGCGTTTTAAACCCCTACAAGAAATTATCATTTTTTTTCATTTATTATTGCGATTTTTTTAATATTTATCATATATCGTGAATGTACACATGTTTTGAATAATGAAATATTACAGTTTATTTTTAAGATCAGCACTAACATTTGCAGTAAGTGTTACCTACGTACTTACTTGTGTAAATGTTGAACTCACGTACCTATATGTACCTACGTATTATAATATAAACACTTTAATTTGATATTAACGCTTATTTATGAGTCCTTTATATTTTTATATCATCTAATCTTATAGTAGGTATTTAACAAACAAGACGCCAGCATTTACGTCATCTCAGAAAGTTGGTTAATACTAGTAATACCTAAGTAGGTAAATATACATATAATATCATTATTATACCAAGGGGGAAGGGGCAAAGTGAGGCTGATGCCCCCTCTGAGATTTCGAATTTTTTTTTTTTCGAAATCTCAGATTGAGATCTGATTTGATTCGTAATCTCAGATTGAGATTGAGATGAAATCTCAGATTTCGATAAAAAAAAATCTTAGTTCAAATTTATTTATTACCAAAAATAGTATGAAAGTAGGCAAAGTTAACACTTACGATAGAAAAAAATGGCATCGAAGCTGTAGATGTTAAGTCCCTAAAAATCAGTTCTCAGATTAAAAAAAATTATACTATGCTGAATGGGGAACTAGATATTATTTTGTTGTTATAAAAAAAAAAAAAACTTCTATAATTTCTATATAATTGTAATTGAAAACCATTTTATTGAATAAATTCTATACCCTCACGCCGTATCCCAAGTGGGGTAAGCAGAGAGAACGGAACGCCATGTCGCTCTATCCTTACATACTTCTTTCGTTTCCTCTACATTCATCCAGTTTCTCATACATGCACGCCGATTCCTCTTACTTAACACGCGACCGTCCTTGAGAATTTGATCCACGTGGTTAAGCCACGTAGTTCTTGGACGTCCGCGCTTTCTCACACCCTCTCTTTCAGATAAATACACCCTTTTCGTCAATCTTACACCATCCATTCGCTGCACATGACCAAACCATCTCAATTTATTTACACAAAAATGATATAATTTTATAATTGTTTGTACCAAATTGTAAATCAGAGAAGCATACAAAAATAAAAGCTAGGTATTCTCTGAAAATCATGTACAAAAATGAAAATACCAGAAAAATTTTGGAGCAAAAAAGGTCGATATCATAAAAACAGTTTGCAAACGGGCTAAGAATAACCAATGTTATCTAAGTTGCAGTCCCCTCTAGAAATTATCCTGGGTGCGTCATTATATAATATAAATATTTGACTTTCCTAGTTTGTTGAATCAAGTTGAGTCTTGAAACTATTAAGTAGTTCTGTGAACGATTTATAGAATAATTTATTGCAGGTCCTGTGCTGTATAATAAATAGTATGTATAAGGTATTACATACTAGATTTTCAACATAGATCGCTGTAGATAACTGCTAACATCAAAACAAATGGGGTTACCAATGACCTTGTAACTGCAGTTTTTCTCATCCATAACATATTAAATAAGATATTCAGAATAAGTGACGTACCTACCGTCATCTTTTTATCAATATATTTTAAATATTATAGCTACTAATGAAAACAATATTTCACACATAAAATTTCAATAAATAGATAATTATATCGTAGAATTACTTACATCTAAGTACATAATTAACATAACATAACATAACATGTATAGACAATTTCACACAGACCGAGCTAGTCCCAAACTACGATATGAGTCTTGTATTATGGGTACTAACACGACGATACACATATATACAATGCACTGAACACATATAACTGAATACAAAAAAAACAACATGGACAACAAAATATATTATAATACTTATTAGGTATACAATATTAGAGAGAATCAAAATTATTTTAATGAAACCATTAGCATATTTTTGCTTGGCGTTTCATGTCTAATACGCGATGATTTACAAGTATGTACTTGATTTTGCCAGAGAACTTACAACTTATCAGAAATGAGTTCGAAGTTTATACGTAGAATGTCTTACAATCTCGATTAATTCTTTTATCATTTTTATGTGAATATTTTCTGATATGCAAGTTGATTTTAATTAAATTAAATTTGACTAAACTTTTTTTTAAATCAATTTAATGTAAGAGATCAAAGCAAGCCGTCCTCTCCGTGCCAACAAAATATCAAGTGTCAAAACTTCATTGCTGAACTTGAGATGTAAAATGTAATTTTTTCGAATACCTGCCTTTTACAGGACACTCTTTTCCATAAGTTTTCGTTTATTTTTATAAAGCTGCTGCGTTCTACATCATTTAATATTTTGGTTGGTACAATTGATTTAAAAAAAAACTTATATTTTTTAGCATATGTAGGTACATTTTTACATAGAATACAATAGTATTTTCTAGTTATAGAAAGGTAAAACATTTATACTGTAATGCACAAAAATATCGACAGTCTTAAATTTCCAAAAAGTGAATGTTCAGTAGTATGAAAGGATTTGAAATGCTGACAAAACGTTTTAATGTCTCCCAGTAAATGTGAAGTAAACGGAAATAAAAACGGAAGCAGGAACACAAGGCGTGGTATAGAAATAGCTACCTACTATTTTTGACTTTTTGACTGTCTACATATATAATCTTTTGACTACCTTATATGTGTGTGATTCGCTAAATAATAAAACAAATAAACTAGGTATATTTTTTAAAGTATTTTTGGTACAAATCAGAAACTGCATAACCCACTGGATTTAGTGCTTTGCCATGAAACTAAAAAAGAAGAAGAAATTTATGTATCTGAAACACGAAACTCTTGTATTTTTTCTTATCAATTTTAAACTCTAGAATATTCATAAGAACATCCACATCATTACACTCAAATGTAATCGAATTCTAAATGTTTTCTACGGAGTAGTTAATTAATTATTGCTATATTTCTAGGAGACTGTCGGTTAGTTGTCTTAAATCAAATACGAATAATATTTTTTGTGGGTTTTCACGGTTTTTATACGATGTTTTAGCATATTTTTTTTAATAGCTCCAACAGAAAATAAAAGGAAGAATTGTTCAAGATTATTCGCTTCAACTGAAAACTGAAGAAAATGATCATTACGATATATCTATAAAGGTATAATAATAGTATGTGGGTGATCTTACAAATGGATTGGTGATTTACATTAATATTCTGTATTCAAATTACAGTTATTTTAGGTACCTATTTTGATTAATTTAACGTACATTTAACCTTATTAATAATACTATTAAAACGTGAACAAATAATATTTCTTCACAAACAAAATCTCGACACCCTTCGGCTATAACAACGGACTAGACGTATGACATGCCTACCTGAAAGTAATTAAACTGTAGGTAACATTATAATGCCTATAGCAACACCAGCCTTATTAGGCATAGAGAGTACGGGGAAATTGTTTAACATTTACCCCATATTATTATGCCTACCTATGTACACAGTGAGCTCACCTCAGTGAGCAACGGAGCAGAAGGATGCAAATTGAAATCAATCTACTCTTGTGTTTTTACTAAATGAAACATTGAGTCATAATGACGTCATGATTACTAGATTAGCTTTCCAAAACAGCATTACAAATAAATAATTATTTTCATTTACCATACGGTGAGCTAATCTCTGAAATAAACGGTATAAATATCTCAAGAAGGAATAATAGATCATTGACTAGATTATCTAACTGAGACGTGCGTGCATCGTTATGTGCGCAAATTGAAATATAATATTAAAACAATGCTGTGGACAGGTTGGCTGAAAACAAGACCGCCCACATTGCTGCAAAGAAGACACCGGCTGGCTCACGTTCACGAGGAAGACCACCAAAAAGATGGAAGGATAGCTGGTACTCAATATTACAAAAGGGAATCACTTCCGAAACAACAGATCAATGATCTATCACAGGAGGAAGAAGAAGAGACAAAGCTGTCTCAAGCGTTGAATTGAACAAGAGAATAAGAGAAAATAGAGGACTGCCTCAAAAATAATAAAGTATCAAATACCGTTTGTCTTTATATACTTCAAGTATTATGTATTTTTAAAAGATCCAGAGGCAGAATAATGTGCTGGGCCGTAGACAAACCGTACTTAGCGATCGACTACTGGCGAACTTTTCGACAATCTACCTACATGTACTGTGTAATTACGCGTTATTGTTGCGGTTATAGTCCAAAATTCGTTTGAAGCCGATCGCCAAGTACAGTTTGTCTAGGGGGTCTAAACAGATAAAATCAAGCAGGCTGTAGCTCTGATATTTTACAATGCAGGACACCTGACTGAGAACAGAAGAGGATAGCACAAAGTTGTCCATGACTGAGCATCTGGAGGTCACGACCCACAGAATTGGGGAAACGACTGAAGAGAGAGTAAGTGTAAATATTTATATTAAATTTAGGCTTAATACAGATAATGTTAATTTTTGTTTTATACACTAATGTGTTGTACTATGTGCAACTAGAGAAGGTATTGCCTACTGTAATAGCACTGTCGACAATGGTGACAGTCGTTATTTGTTGAAATAGATAAATAAACTATAATTATTTTTTAATTTAAATTGACTTATGGTTCTATGATGCTTATGTTTGTAAACAATTGTTTTATAGTGTAGTATATTAAACTGATTTATTGATAATGTAAAAGGCTCACGCTTATTGTAAGCGCATAAATAACTTAAAATATTACTACTTACAGATTCTCAGATATTCACATCATAGATATAGTAATACTATTAACGAAATACTATAGTTAATTGAATGCAATCAGATGCATGCATAGTAAAATAATAAGCCCATGAATCTGAATTTCATAATTTATATTCCGATAAGCGAATAACATCGTGTTTTTAAGAAATAAGTGTGACGCCTGACTTAATAATGTCAGATGTTAATCCGATGTATGGTAGGTAGGTAGGTACATCTGGTATCGTATTTAATTAAAGAGCTATCTATTGTTTTAGGCAAATCATCTATTAACATTTGTGACTGAATTTAATTTACTTAATTGGTATTTATTCAACTATGTGACGCACATTACCTAATATTAGTTTAACACTTAAGCGAAATAGAATTAATTCAAGCTTATATCCTCAAGTAAAATGAAAGACTAACTTAGAACTTTTGATGCATTTAGCAAATTATGGAAAGAACAATGTTACATAATAGATTATTACTTTAGTACGAATTACTGAAATACGTAAGAGATCAGGAATGAATGACATTATAGTGGTCAAGTTCAAATGAGGAAGACACGGTGCGTGATTTAAAATAATGTTGTCGTGCAGTTGATGACGAGCCACGGAGATCTAAGGACCAAACCCATTAAACTTGAACAGGCAGTTCAACCGTGGTGTACCTACTTGTAACACAGGAACGCAACTTGCGAAGTACATAATATAGAAGAGCCCAATATTGAATGACGTTAGAGAAGATTCCGCACGCAAAGTTTATTTTTAACCAACCAACCCTTTAAACTGCATACTGTGGCGCCTCCTATGTGGATACGCTTCGCTAAAGTGTAGATTCGGATAAATAAAAGCTCCCAGACATCTATATAGGATATCTGGGCGGTCAATGGGTCTCCTACAATGTTTTCAGCATTTTGTCTCTAGACATAGAAGATTTATTGACATGGGACATATTAATTTTATGTGGACGTGTTTTCATAATAATATTCGATTAAAAGAATAATACCTATTTCACCATAAATTCTAATACATATATTTTAAATCATAATCACGTATCTAACCATGTTATATCAATGTATGTATCCTACACACATATTTTAAATCATATTGGCATGAAGTATCCAGGGATATATCCACATAGACTTATATATCGTTTTCCGAGTTTTGGCGTCAGTTTATTAATTCCAAGAAAACTTTGTTTGACATCAGTTTCCTTACTTGAAAAAAATAATAGGAATTTCATCTTTCTGCACTATGTGACTAACTATGCTAACTTTATTTTTATAAGTCCATAAAAGTTTTAATACCTCTATATCTTCTGATCATAATATTACATAGAGCAACTGAAAACTCAAAATAAAATACCCATTCCTCCGTTAAAACGGTGATTATTTAACAGAACACAGTTTATTGTTTACTTATTTACAAGACTCGACATCCCACGACAACATTTCACGATAACTCTTCTTAGAACAACACTATCAGGGACGTCATTAAAAACAGTAGCTCGATAAGTGCACAGTCTCTCAAAATAAAGGAGGCTTGCTATAACTCCATACTCCCGATAAGAACATTGAAAGTATCTTTGTTATTTGATGGAAGCTTATTTTGGCATGTCCTATTGTTTTCATGTGATTAATTATCAAATTCAATTTACTTACAATCACAATAAATTAAAATCTCTAAGATATTATAAAATCTCTAAGATATTATAAAATCTCTAAGATATTATAATATATAAGTTCGTTCGATAGTTTTCATTAAAGAAATAGAAGTGAAACAGCTTCCATAGAATATTGTTTATAAATTATTATTTTTATTCAGTGAGACGATATAAAATGGCACATAATTAAATGTCTCCATATTTTCCGCCATTTCATATCGTTTTCATTCTTTGAAATAATATGTACAATTGTACACGACCTCAACAAAATCGAAGTAATTGTTCCTTTTACTGTCTTTGCAACAAGTCATTAATATTGTAAAAAAAACAAGGTTGTTACTAAATATTAGAATCCAGATGAAAATACTCACGAAAAACAGAATAACATGCAATAAAAGAGTAAGTAAAATCGTCTAAGTCCCTAAAAGTGAGAAGAAGATTTCACAATGTGGGTCTTCGTTATAACACTTCAGTTCCTACTTGATGTTTGAATGCTTAAAAACAATATGGTGTAGATTTAGAGATAATAATATATGAACATACTTTAAATAATACGGGATATCAAGATTTTATTTAATTTTACAAGTAAACTCGTATGAATAATATAAAACAATACCTATCTATGACCAGAACTTATTCACTGTGTCGGTGTTTAGGTAGTAGAATTCCATAGCGAAATAAACAAAACTAATGTTTTATTTATTTCGACCAGCAGGGTTACTCTTGACACAATCTAAATACGATCTTAATCTAGTCTTGATCTTGATCATACGACGCACGAAGGGACTAGGGTAAAAATACCGCGCGGTACGCGATCGGTATGCGCGTATTTTTGGACAATAGTCACTTGTGTTTAAATTTTGTCAAGAGTAACACTACAGAACTGATCAACGAGTTAATAAACTTTCCACTGAAATGTCTTTAACTTTATATTTAGTGATCCTGTTTTTTTAAACTGCAACGGCAACTTCCAACGATTTTAAATTCATATTTTTTTATGTCGAGGAAAGGTTCCCTAGATATTTTTCAGCGCCGAAAAATCTTAGATTATAAAGATTAACTGTAGCTTGTGTTACATTTTCCAAAATTAAAAGACTTGTGGAAGATGGTGCGTTGGTAATTTTAAAATTCTAGTTAAAGACTTGACGAGTAACGAAATGAACTTTTTCGTTAACTAATTAACGATTAACTGTGTATTTTTTTGAATAACAGTGCTCAGCTGTGATGTTGACACTTTTACATTATTTTCTGCAAATCTTACATTGCAATAACATTTATTATAATATGTACTGATACTACACACTACACAATGCACACATATCACTTCATTACAACCAAGATGTGCACTCGCCTTCAATCATAATATCTCCGGAACGCATAAAACTTTTATGAAGTTTTGACACTGTCGACATTTTTACGATTTAAGGTACCTACCAACATCAAGTTATTGTAATAACTAATGTAATATAATATTATGTAGGTACTATAAGATTTAATATTCTCGCACATTTACCTACTCTTCATATATTTAATTTGATCAATAAGTGACTGATCGATTTCGGTCACAAAAGTAGAACAATGCATAAAATATTCATGATTCAGAATGAATGAATGTTACATATGTAGAGTATTACATACTTATAATTTATTATTATATAAAATATACCATGCTGTAGGGTACCATCATGGCATATCCCACAAACGGGTAAGCCAGCATACCAGCTGCATGTCATAAACACGCAAACCGTCCTCTACGTGCCAACAAAAAAATAAAACATTTAGGATGGGTGGCAAACCTCATCACTGCAACTAAGATGTAAAATGTCCACGGATTTACGTTTTATTTATTTATTTATATTTAAAACAAAGATAATATTCCTAATAACCATATTACTTGTCCAACTAGAAAAGGTCAGGTAATAATGGTCAACACAGGCGTACCCAGGATCTTTTCCAGAGGGGAACAGCAGCTTAAAATCAAACTAAAAATCAAAACAAACCGCCCTCCCTCCCACACGGAAAATTTTCAATTTGTGATATTTCATGATTTTATCGCTTTTGTTATCACGATTTCAAAAAATACCAACCTTTTAAAATGTCTACCCCACAGTCGCAAAATTTTCATTTTGGTGTGAGAATTTGAAATGTTTCACATTCTTCTCGTTTTTGTGTAACAGTTTGAAACATTCCTACATCTAGTCTAACTTCTAGGAGGGGGTGGGCTTGCCAGTGTGGTGCTAATGTTCCTTACTACTTCCATTAATTATTACAAATATTGTGTAATTTCTTGCTACTTTCGAGATCCTAGGGGAGGGGGAAAGTACCCCTCCATGGGTACGTCTATGATTGTCAAAGTTTAATGTAATCGTTTCATAATGTATCTATACATTAGATATTATACAAGTACAAACTGCAAGTAACTATGTATTATAGGTAAGTTTGTATCTCTGGTAAATTTGTTATTAAAATGTATATTGTACCGTATGATTTTTTGGAATACAAAAGAATTTGTTTATTGAATGCATTTAAAGTAAAATACGAATATGTATTCGTGTGCATATAAGAGGGAAATAACCGTAACATTTCTGAACTGCTTAGTACAGCACAGTACCTACATACACATCTCTGTTCTAATGGCATGCGGTATGTGTATATATATGTGTAGAGTTTTCATGCAGTTTTACACAATTTACATGTCGATAAACAGAGTTTAAGTGCAGAATTTAGTCTCCGCAACCACTGCTGGCTTATCCATTAAGAGCTTTTCTTTCTCGTATGTCAAGTAGCAAGTACCTTTTTATAACTATATAATACTTATACCTACGTAAACGTCTAATTACACTCGATTTCACTTTAAAATGTTTTTTTATTTCGATGGAAAACCGTCTCACTAAATAACTGAAAATTGTTTTTACAAAATTAATATTCAAAATAGTTTGTTTTACGTTTTATGTTCCCCACGTTTATGTTATACCGCCAGCTAGTTTATATTATAACATCTCCAAAGAGAGCTTTAAATGGTCGTGGTGATGTAAAATAGACTTACGAAAATACGCACTTATACAAATATTAACTTTTGTATACATAGGTACCTACGAAGCAGAGTTGAAACTATTTTTTTCTATTACATCTGAACATTGAAAATGCTATCATAGACTCAGTAAATGTTCATTATAATAAAAACGATCGAGGTTCAAGTACTGAAGTAGGTACCTAATTATTTTTTGTTTAATTTTTCTCTTTACTTTTTATGGTTTCAAAATTTTTCCGTCTAAACGTGTTTAATTTGGTTGAGATTTTTTTTTTTATTACAAATCGCTCCACTTTGTGTGGATGGCCTAAATGAAAAATGCTTCGGCACATTTGTGATATCAATTAACTTTTAATAACAGATACCGAATAGTTTTTAAAAATAATTGTTTAATTCATTTCCATGTTTCATATACGGCATGGCGTAAATTTTCAAAAACACGTTAAATGTTTGTACTCTTTTCCGTCCCCGGCAAACGATAGGTCTCTCATTCGCCTTTCTGTATCTTTAAAAGTTCTATTTTTTTTTTAAAAAAAGATATTTCTGGGTTTTGTAATAAACCAAAATACAACCTTATACACCTTTCACAGTAAGCTAAAAGCTTGTGTCGTGAAAGGGGAGTTTGCCGGCACCTGGGATCGACCCACGGACCCCGTGTTCACGAGGCCGAGACTCTACCTCCAGGCTACCGACGAACTCTATAAAATCATATATTCCTAAACGTCACGATTAAGACATATTTTATCTTCAATTCACCGATGAGGTGTGCCACCCATCCCGAAATTCTTTAATTTTATTGACATGAAGAGGACAACCAGCATGTTTATTACATGCAGTTGGACCACTGGCTACCCTTTTTATGATAGAATTTTTTACCGTGATGACGGATATGGAACAAAATAAACTCCAATTTTGCAACATTGTATATAACTATACATAAATATAATAAATTGGTATTTGGCACAATAATACGTGAACGAAAAATATCTTATTTCTAATGAAATGTTCAACAAAATATGAAGACATAGTGTATTATTTTCGCTTACATCATAATTTTATTAAAGGGGATAGGTGTCATATAAACTGTCAACAGAATTATATCCTGAAATATTATGATATACTATTATACCTATTGTTATATCTTTTTGCAGTAATACATTTCACATTACCTATTATATGTAATAATATCACTTTATCGCTGTTAGGTGTGAAGTAGTATTATTTTATATTGTACTTACATAATATATCTATATTGAGTAATAAAAATAAATTTGCTAGTAATTTTTATTGATATGAGGGTTTTAAGTACATGTTTATATTCAGCCGATTTCCAAAGTTACTGAATGTTTAAATTGAAGAGTTTTTATTTTATGTAGTTCAAATTACAATATGAGTTTGGGAATGATTATTTTATGTATTTACATCTTTCTGGAAATTCTTTTTTAAACAAATATTTATTATCCAAAAATCAAATACACATTTACACATTTTTCAAGTAAACAGAATAATATTTCAATATGGTTATTTCTTTTATATCCGTTTCATTTCATCCTTACAAGTATTATATAAATACAATTGGTTTCTTTAAGAATTTTCGGATAAAAAAGAAATAAAGTAAATCGATTTGTTCCAATAGATTTGTTCGTGAGGAATGCAAAATGAGCGACAAAAAGATTTACATAGTTTATAAAAACCAAAGTGACTTTTCATTCGGAATAAACGATGGTCCTGTCTGGGATATGTTTAAAAAATACGAATAATAATAAAAGATATTTTTACGCCTATAATTTCATAGCTGGCTAGTAAAACATTTAAGTTCCAACAAATATTTTCTATGACGACGAATATTTTCAGGGCTTTTATATTTGTGAGTGGAGAAGGTAAATCTCCTTCTTATGTTCGCGTAATGAATAAATATAAATAGTGATGAATTTTAAGAAGATTTTTCCTGTCCATTCGTGTATATTATAGAGCCAGGAGATCCGTATACTTCTAATATTACAATTGGTACTGAGAATCTTAAAATTACACAAGTGAAAATAGTGCTTATCAACTTGAAAAAATTGATGTCACAAATTTTAAGAAAGCGAAGAATTGATTTCAAGAAAAATTGACTCCCATCCTTTGATATAAATGTTGAGTTTTTTTCTCGTAAATATCTGTCTGGTAATCATCTTTTTCCACGTATCGACTTCAAATAATGAAGTCACCTTTTATGACTTGTCAAAACGATATTATAACATAATTTTTATTATGAATTGAAAGAGATTAACATACATAATATTATGATACTGATTTTTACCATACGTAAAAAACTCGTATAACTTTTTGAATCCATTGAATTTCCATGTAAGTTGAAATTTTTATATCTTCTTTAGACTTATTTAAACAAAAATAAATAATACACAATGATGAAAATAATACACGTTTGATGTCCGAAAAAGTCCTAAAACCACCATTATTATTTAACACACAACACCTACATAGGTTTCGACAGGGATATTGTCAAATATTGCGCGTAAGAATGACAGGATCCCTGTTGAAACCATATGTGCGGATATTATTAAATAATAGTGGTGTTAGTGTACGTTTTTGAACTAAACATTTATCTTAATTTTTAGGATCTACCACGACATTTCTGCCGAATATATAACTAATAAATTCTTCAGCTTTTAAGTGTTCGTTGCAAATATTGTACGAATTATTTGGAAATAATATCTTCAAATTAATATAAATACTGATATACTTATATTATTCGAAAAGTAACCGTACTAAAAATTGTATTAACATTTAAATATGTATCAGATTATGAATATATTATATACCATAATTTGAAAAAAACTTCTCTTACAAAATTGACAGTTATAATTTTTAATGCATCCGTTTTCATTTCTTTAATAATATCTCCACTTTTTCTGGTGTTTAATTTACTAGTGATGTAGATGTTTACTACATTACCTCACGACACAAGCAATTTGCTTACACTGTAAGGGTTTTTGGGGTGTATTTGGGTTCATTTCATATCCAGATTCGGCTTCTAAAAAACATTTACTTTTAATAACTATTTCCTTAAAAATACTCGATCTAAAAAGTAGTCTTACAATATTATTTTGTCTCACGATAGATAGCTTAGCTATGAAGAGAATGTTACAGATATATGTATACATAATAGTACACTACGTGTAGTCGAAGAAATCGCAGGTTTTCTGAAATTGAAATGTTCAGTGAGGCATGTGTTGGCATCATAATTGAATTATACATTATTCAAGATTATCTTTTGTCCCACCACAACATACCACGTTGTAATATTGTATATAAGAACTTTTACATAAATATATGTATAATACTTTATATATATGGTTATTTTCAGATTATAGCTCTATGATTTAAAATTTTAAAACATTCGCACTCGAAAAAAGAAATGCGTTGAAATCGTCATCTGTAAACTAATGTATTTCTTTTTGTTCTTCTCTTACAATTCAGGACCCTCCAGCGTCGGCGGTCACTTGAGCGGATACTTACTCTCTGTCTCCTGTGACGTCGAAAAGCTTTTCCACTCCTTAGACATCCGTCCAGTTGCAGATATATCCGAGTCATCGTGCTTGCCTTCTGCTTACATTTCTTCTTTCTTCGATCTTCTTTTTTAAATATTTAATATCATTTTATTTTGGAGACGATTACTAGTAGGCAATTTGCAGTTAACAACATTATTTTATTTTAGACAATTTTCTTATTTGTTTATCTTCGTTATAGTCCATAGAATTGGTTTGCATCAAACTTGGTTTATATTTTCTATTTGTTCCTGTCACATATCACTTACCAAATACTCGTAATGCTACAGCTCATATCTTCCAGCACATGTATGTAGTTTCTTTTTGATCAACCTCTGCAATTCCTGCCCTTATTCGTTCCTTCGGCGAAAATAATTGGAAGAAATTGCGCATTTGGGATAACCTAGCCCTCAGTTCTGTGATTATATTTAATTTTAATGTATTTCTCAATGAAATTGTTTGTAATCAATGCACAGTAAATTATTGGATGCAATTATTTTGACATTATACTGTTAACAATTACCGCTTTAAGTCTGGATTATTGTATGCGAATGTTAAACACAGATTTACATGATATTCACGAATCGAGAATATCACAATTAGATATTCGCTACATCTCTAATCTAAAACTAGTACGTACACTAACTTATACTACGTTATGTTCATTTTACACATCCGTAGATTGATTAACTATCGTGCCACTGATACTTAACTCCATCAGTTAAGTATCGTTACATTATTATACAATATATCATAAAATATAGTTGTTACTTCAAAAACTAAATTGAAATATCCTTATTTTACATCGTTCCTTGTGGTAATATAGAGATGTTACAATACTTACAATATTCAGTCATTGAAAAGAGACCCACCTCCACCCGGATATCTCAGGATTCGTAAACTACTATTTACTTTTTCAGTCAGCCCAAAATATATGAAATAAAATTAATGACTTAGCAACGTTCTTGATTGCATGAGAAATAAAGTATAGTAAAAGAGAACCATACAAGCCATCGAGAGCTTAGTTCGGTTTCCAATGGCCGAAAAACTCTAGTAGTTTTGTAAACAATGAATATCCATACCTTTTAATCTTATGCAATTAATTTCCTTTTCTTTCTAATATTCAGCTTCTCATTCCGGTGGATACAATATAAAAGTTTCTATCTTGGCATACCTATCGATTATTTTTCCTCTTACAGAAAATCTTCTCCAGATCCCAGTAAAGGTGATGAAAATCAACGTTTAGTTATTGTGAAATAAAATCAAAATAGACAGTTGAATTCCCCATTTCATTAATGTACGTACCTATATTTCTAAAAAAATAGGTGCCTGTCCTACATGATAGCAATACGGTTTTCCATTTGTACTAACAATGCAAAATAAATAGTAAGGAATCTGTAACATTAAATGGAGAAATGTTATGGCCTAAAGCTACGAGATATACATACGAGTAACGAATACATTAATTTTCTAAATTTCAGTTGCAGACGTTTCATAGATATAGGTACACCAAAGTTAATAAGGTATAATTCTTTTTACGCTTTTTTTTTTTAAAAGAAATGAGATAAAAATTTCTCTTTACAATTGTTAAGAAAGCAGTCAGTAGCTACATCTACAACATAATACACAGTGACTACTTAGATAACTCTGTGCTTCAGTTCATTATGGCAAATTACAATGTAGGTACAAGATTATATAAAGCTAAAAAGCTGAGGTATTTGTATTTCACTGTCTTCATGGATGAAAATGAAGGAAATCGTATACATGTAAATGATTTCAATTGTCAAAGTTATATTCAACCTTATCAACTTTATTAGCTTGATTTGAACATCTGATTAATTTTTTTTATAATATCGACTAATCAAATATTATCTACAAAAGCTTTTTAAAGCAGAACATTTGTATTTCTTTATGAGATCGGGCACAACTTACTTCGTAAAAATTCTAATGTACCTTTTAGTAGATTTATGACAGACAAACTTCTGTCATAAATGCCGTATCAGTAAATGATGGTCATATATATTATTTGGCTCCATCTCAATTCATTTTAGTGGTTTATATATATATGTACACGTAACATATGATAGGTATAATGCTTTCTAAACAGTAAGTGCATACATAGGAACGTGTATCATAATATCAGATATCAATATGTCAATATATGAAGTATACATTCAATTTAGGCCAAACGTCTCTCGCATATCCGAGCACATTTTATATACATAAATAATATGTCTTGAAACTCTGATGACCTATAGTAATAAGAAGCTTAAATTATACAATTGTAGGTACTAGTAATAATAATGATTATCAGTTTTACTTTAGTGCGGAGAAACAACTTGCATGAATTATTCACATTGCAAACATACTCGTAAGATGTTCATATTTTATGGCAGACGTTATTTGCTTGATATTATCTTATTATTATGCAAGGTACTTCACTTCTATGGTGCGTCTTATATTTCGGTGTAATTTGCTAGCTTATCATGAAAGATGTATCGAACAATTTCATATATTTTATGTTCCATAAAACGTTTAGGTAGGTACCATCTTGAATTGAACGACGAGCAGTGACACGCATCCTAAACATCTTGTATGAATATTTTTGTTAAATATCTTATACTTTTAAAACTACCAGTCCCATTGTGGGTAATGATATAAGTAAATTGAAGACAACTAGCTCATATCATTTAAAAAAAGTACTGCCTAGTGCTACTACGTAGGTACCTACATATAATAAAATCAGTTGGAATGACTATACGTATACATATCTACATCAATTATTGCAGAATATATGTAGGCATTCATTCTGGATGACTATGTATATAAAGTGAATGGGCCGAAGATGTTCATCGATAGTGAAAACCTCTATTCACACTTTTCATCTTGTGTTTTGACTTCCATGTCTACTCACGGTCATGTTGTATGTGTTTGTGACATATTTTCGTAACAAAATAATTTTTTTTTTTTTTTTTTAAAAAAAGATATATCTGGGTTTTTGTTATAAACCCAAATACAACCTTATACACAGTAAGCTAAAAGCTTGTGTCGTGAAAGGGGAGTTTGCCGGCACCTGGGATCGAACCCCGGACCCCTTGTTCACAAGGCCGAGACTCTACCTCCAGGCTACCGACGAACTCAAAAATAAAAAATAATTGAATGAAAAGTACCTACCATTCTTGAATTACCATTCTTTTTGTAACAAAATAAATAAGAAAGAATTGAATGAAAAATACCATTCTTGAAATTCTATCAGACTATCGGCCACCTCAATTTATAAAGCAATAAGTTTCAAATTGTAAATACTTCTACAAAATGTTCAAAAATATGTGATGTGTTTTTTTTTAGATATAAACTTCTTTTTTTACTGGAGATCATTTAAAAGACTTTTTTTACAACAGATTGTTCTTCTGACAACAATATGTGAACATCGTAAATATCGTGAAAAAGATTATTCGTATATTATTAATATAAAACCGCTTTGAGTAGAGGAAGTCGTTTCTTGTTTTGTTTGAAAAAAAATGAGATAAATAACAAAACATTTTCATAACTCTAATTGTGTGTAAAGTATCACATAAAATAATCTTGTTAGGTATAAGCCTGAGGCTTGCAGAAAAATATATATTAAGGATGTAATTAATTAGAGAACATAAGATTGTTACATTTTTCTGTCTTTAAATTTACATTAGTATTTTATTAATATTAAATATACAATTGTGTGGAGTTTGGCAAATGCAATCAAATCTAAAGTTTGTTTCAGTCACAGCAAGTTGACAATCTGACATGTTGAGAGTTGCTTCTGCTCTTACTAGATATAGTTGATACTAGAGAGTATTGAAAGCAAATACAAAGTTTCTTTAGTCGAAACTGTCAAATATTTTGTGGTGGTCGAATGCCCTATAAAATGCAACTCTCCGAATGTATCTATATTATCTACGAATAGAATATAGTTCCCGTCACACATCGTTGCCAACTTGCGTGAAAATTTAGGTTCCTATCACGAAAAGTTTAGAGTATAAAAATAATTTAATAAGTACCTATTGTAAAAATTTTGCAATATAAAACAGAATAAATTTGCTCCGAAATAATATCCATACTCACAAAGGTACTATTATTTATATTTTATTCGATTATTTATTGTACTTAGAAAACTTAAATTTTTCTTGTAGAGTTTCCAGCAAAGAATAGACTGCCACTCTTTTTATTAATTTTTCAACTCTTTAAAAAGCAGATACAGTACTCTTAAAACACGATGAATAGAACATTTTGACACCTCCAATTCGGCGTTGAGTTCCACATATTATTCTACATGTTTTATTTTTTAACTGTCACGGTAAAAAAGACTGGCGTGTTTATACGTGCGGGTGGTTTCCTGGCTACCCCACTTGTGAGATATGACGTGATGATATTTTTTTTTTAAAAAGATATATCTGGGTTTTGTTATAAACCCAAATACAACCTTAAACACCTTTCACAGTAAGCTAAAAGCTTGTGTCGTGAAAGGGGAATTTGCCGGCACCTGGGATCGAACCCCGGACCCCTTGTTCACAAGGCCGAGACTCTACCTCCAGGCTACCGACGAACTCGATATATATAAATAAATCGTAATAATATACTACAAATGATTCTGTACAGTGGGCGAATTAATCACAAAAGCTTGATATTATTTTCCAACTAATCCGAAGAGATGTGTAACGAATTTTCTCAAAATAGAAGCTGTTTATTTCCGCACTGTGTTTCCAAGTAAGACGTTGAAGAGTGAAATTAGAAAATAAGAACAATTTAATAAATAATGCGCATTGCATGTATTTTTGATAAGTATTATAATGAATAATTCAATAATAAATACCAATCTACCCTAGCAATTTAGGAATACGAGTCAGTTAATATATTTAATTTTGACATAATGCTGACATAATAAAAAAAATGTCTCTTCGTTTCGTGAATTTTCCATTTAAATTGCTTTTTGATAATATCCTTGATGTATAAAATTATAATATACTTGTTATTGTTAGTAATATGCCCTATGGTGTAATTGCCTTATTATCCCCAAAAGGTTCTTGAGCTGAATTATTTTAGACAGTTTAGTTACTAGGTAACTATCAGTGGCGTGTCTTCCATACATACAAAATACCACCGCATGTCTGCAATGGAGTGCTTTTCAATATGCAAAACACAAACGCATGCCTTAACAATTACAAATATGATTGGAATTATTTTGGATCTATTTTCAATGGATCGTGTTAAAAAAATTATGCTATAGTAAAAAGGTCAGGAATTTTCTCAATTCCTTATTGATTCCTACTCTTTTTTCTTTTTGTCATAATCTCAGTGTTGAGGATCGTGACCATAGTTTGTATACTAATTCCTATACCAAATTGAAAATTTGGTGACCAAGCGGTAGAAATTTGAATTAATTTTCGATTTTATTTAAATTCACATGATTTTATGAAGGGTATTTCACTATGTTTTTAATTATCATTTAAAAATTCAAAAGGTTTGCGATCGGTTTCAACAAGTTAGTGGCATTATTGAAAAGTTCTCTACCTGTTCGTTAATGACACCAACTGCTACGCATTAAATAATCGCTGCGGAAAAGTTCATACTGGCTAATGTTCCTACAGTCATTTGTTGTCTGTGAGTCTTCCGTAATAATAATAATAATTGTACGTTACAAGGAACACGTGACTGGCTGATGCTTCGATCTGCACACGGCACCACATCGTATGATTCTCATTCCCTTGAAGAATAACCGTTAAACGTGCCTGTTCCTCCTCGCGTCGCTTGCAAGCAAAGTCAGTTACCCGCAAACCATGGCATAGGTTGGACGAAAGAAGGGTTTGTCCCTTCCCGCCTTAGTCGCGAACAGCGATGTGCGTAACTCCGACACAATAATAATAATAACAATAATTATGTAATAGTACTTAACTTCGTAATGTGATAAACAAGTGTGTTGCCCTCTATTGTATGTAAAACTATCCTTATTGTGTGTCGTTAATAATGTACTTTAAATATCTGTGTTAGTTTTACGTGCGCGACCAATCTTACCGCCAATATCAAGGAACAATAGTAACGATTAATAATTAATAGTAATTAATAAATTGAATAATGTTATGAACAGGCTTGTGTTACCTTTGAGTTATATATATTGGGTTATTGAAGTGATATTAGGATAACATTTGGAAAGTTTTGAGTAAATAATATATGTCCGTTAGGGTGTGGTTTCGTTGTGTTCCCGCCAATATTCATAACCGTGTGAAATAAGATAATCCATTGTTTCTGAACAACTATTCCATGTTAGGAATCATACAAACCACTTAAACAATTCTTTATACTTGCTCAGTGATGTAAATTTAACATTATGAATGTGTTCATAAGTCTGCAACGTGTACCGCTTCATCTCGGGTAGCCTGCGCATTGCTTATCGGTGATTTACCGATGTAACTCTCATTCCAATGTGAATTTGAAAGGACTATTGAAATAGTGACGCCTTCTACCTTTTACACAGAGGATGGAGTGGAAACATATAAGGTTTCTCAAGCCTCTCGAGAAGTAGTGACCTCTTCCGTCCTGAGAACAGAATCTATCAGATTCTGACACCACCTACGCACCCCTGTACGTCTTTGGAATGGCCAGCGACCGCCATAGATACCTCAGAGTATGTTTCTTTCACGAACCTGCCTTCTACCGTCAATGTGTACAAAATACGTCATCAGTAACATGCACGTCTTTGTGTTATTCAACGACTGTTCGCTTGTCCACCTGTAAGTGACTATATTACTATTGAATATTGTTGGTGATGATAATTTTTCCATAACTTAGTTCCTATTATCATTGAACTGACCTATATATTAATTTCCTTTGTGTAATAATATCAGATTTTGAGTTTGAATGAAGAATGAATGATTCCACTTAATGTTTATAGATCATATGATAAACCAGGTATTGATTTATATTGATAATACCAGGGTTGGTTTATTTGATAGTTACCATTGTTTGTTTTATTGTCTCTGTCCGAATATGGTATAACTTTCATAACTTTGCATATTGTATGTTATTATGTCTCCCTACAAATTTACTTTGAAAATAACTGTCTTGTTATGTAATATATGTATACACAATAAACGTGAATCACTTACCATAAGTTATCTTTCTGTTGAAATCCATTTATTATACCTACAAGTACCTTCTGTGCTTCTATTCTGTTTAAAGTGCATTTCTTAGCCTCTTTGTAAGTGGAATTCAGATAACCTAGTTTATACTTGGAGTAGTTATGTCACAAAGGTTCAATTCCTTGATCAACCAATGGATGAAAGACCCTATTATTTTACTATGAAAGCAACAAAGAGTTAAAGGAATGGCTCCACTGATGGAAATAATATATCCACTTTCTTGGAAAGGTCTGATGTACTTATGATAATCTTTATTCCACTTGATATAATTTCTTATTGTTTACTTGGAGATATTTATCTATAATTCTACTCAAGACAGGATATAAGTAGAATCTTTGCAATATGAAGTATGCTAACAGAAGAAACATTGCTTAAATTACCTATGTATTCTATAATGATATGATGACCATAAGAAAATGATGAAACCGAAGGATAAAGAATTCTCTGAACTTTACGTAAGTATAAATATAAAATTGAAGTATGTACCTGTCACCCACACACAATGCATTCCTCTTGTACAGACTAAGTAGAATCATCCCTAGACATGAACTTGAGCCAAAATATTAATCTGTTTTACTTGCAAATATAACTGTAACTTTCTCTATATAATATAATTAATTTTCTATGTGTTTCGCTTACGTACATTGCAAAATGTATGTAGCGAAGCTGGGGGTTACGAGCCAATTTATATACTTTTCTTATGTACAATTCATGTAAATTCATTTCTTATATAATATTTGATAATTTCTCCTTTGATAATTTTGTAAAATGATATGATGCGATCGTCCTAGTGGACGAAATCGTATTAAATTGTGTGCTCGTCCGTGGATGTAGCAAGGTGGGCGGACGTGTACGTGACAATTTGGGCAGCTCGTCCTGGATCGTACAACTCGCATAGTTGTAGACCCTAAAATTTTAAATGTATTGTGTGGTGAATATGCCTAATCGTGAAGTTCAGAATTCTTATCTTTATTGTGTAATTATGTGTATTGATATTAACCCTTAAATGCATCCTGTTGTCATTTGACAACACGATCTAAGCTATAATATTGGCGGGAAACGACTTGTCATTGTGTAATGTTTTATACTATAATCGATATTAGAAGATTTCTTCTTTACTATACTTGCAAAATCGTTTGCATTTGACTTAAGGTGAGAAAATTTTTGAGAGTTGAAGTTTTGAATTCTCTAGCTGTGATTTCTAATACTTAGCTTGAATTTGAAAACGAGTTTTTGGTGTGTTTTTCAAATTATCTCACCGTAAAAAAATATTTATCAATAAAACACAGGTTAGTATGTTGGATTATGATATTTTTTTACACATTTTATGTTTATTTTATTTTTTTATACCTATTTTTATGAATGTTGTCAATTGACAACAGCATGCATTAAGTCACATTCAATTGAATGTACTGTGTATATATGTTATTTTGTATTTTAGATAACAAAATGAGCACCAAAAAAAATTAAATGAAGAGGAGGTGGAGAGATATCTGGCCGAGTTAGATGGAAGTGAAGATGAGACGGAATTCAGCGATGATGACAGTGTTGCTGATGCTGAATACCGCCCTGAACTACCTTACGTTGATGACGAGTGCCAGGTTATTCCTTCTAATGGAGATGTCCCAGCATCTGAAGTTGACCCTCCTATCATAGAAGATGAAAGTGACAATTCATTTACTCATCCCAGTATTGTAAGACCATCTTTTTCTAAAAATATCTTCAGTAAGCTACTTTGGAAGAAGACCCAAAGAGTATGTGATGAGTCAGCATCGTCGTCCATGGGGAACACAAGTCTTTCTCAAGATATATTAGATATGGATACACCACTGCAATTTTTCCGTTACTTCTTTTCAGATGAAATTATTAAATATATTGTGGATGAAACAAATTTATACAGCGCAGAAAAAAATCCAACCAAGATTGTAGCTATGACAGATTTAGAAATAAGGCAGTTTTTCGGAATATTAATTTTTATGTCAGTTTTTCGTTACCCCAGCACACGTTCTTACTAGTCAAATGATTACCCATTTTTACCAATATGCAATACAATGACCATTAACCGTTTTGAAAAAATAAGGGAATATCTTCATTTTAATAAAAATTCCACATTGTTACCAAGGACCCATTCAGATCATGACAGGTTACACAAAATCAGGCTTTTATACGATCAGCTTAATGAAAAGTTTTCTAAAATTCCTTTGAAACAAAGACTCTGCGTTGATGAACAAATGTGTTCCTCAAAAATTGGACATTAGGTATATGAAGCAGTACCTTGCTAAAAAACCACACAAATGGGGCTTCAAACTGTTTGTATTGTTTGTATTTTTCCCAATATGGGCTATTTTTGTTTCTTTTTGTTTATTGTTCCAACGAGGCGACTTATGTTGATCTGTTCTTCGGGTCGCCCCTGAGGAAATGAAAGTGATGTGTGCAAATTCGGATAAATAGGAGTCTCCGACTCCTGAGATATCCGAGTGTGTAGAGGTTCTTTCAATGTATGTATGTTTGTGTTGTGTGATATAACTGGGTTTGCGTATCGGTTTGAGATATATTCAGGGCAAGAAAATAACAGCGAATCAAGGAGGCCTGAGGAACCTGATTTAGGACCCAGCAGCAATATAGTTTGTAATTTAAAAAAATAAAATAAAATAAAAAAAAATAAAAATGTTTTATTTACTCGAAAATCTATGAGGAGATAACTGACTTACATATTTTGAGCTATTACTGCATGGTGTTGTCAATTGACAACATTCTTATTTTTTTCAAAATAAGACAAAAAACAAAAAAAAAAATTTTTTTAATATTTTTCCTAGATAAATGAGTATAAAAATAATTGAATTTGATTTTTTCAATAAAAAATAAAAAATCATGCATTTAAGGGTTAATTGAAAATGTAATAATTTTGATGTGTGTATGTATATGAAAACAATTTTAAAAAAATGAAACAGGAATCGTAAGATAAATAATTTAAATGTCCGTATTTAAAAAAATAAATGTATTGGTGTATAGCGCAAACGTTTGTCGCGAGTATTGTTATAATGTGGAGTAAAAAACCGATGCCGTATAGAAAGAATTGTATGGTGAAAATATTCTGTTGTAAATGTCTCGTATTAAGCGGTAAACAAGACATCGAAAACCGACCTACATAACATAATGAAAATATAGTGTGTATCTATACGTCGCGTGTGCGAACGCCGTAAGAATAGATATAATATTAGAACGATAATATTATTATACCGCAGTATACATACCTACCTATACAACATGTAGTATGTACCATCGAGAGCGCGTATGCAGAACACAATTGGGTGCAGTCAGTTTTTAAAATAGTGTAAATTATTCCGTTCGTAGGGAGAAGTCCGTTATTAAGAAATAAAACACGGCATAGTAGGTACATACCCATACGTCGCGAGAGAAAGAGACATCATACAGACCTACCGCAACAATGTAATAAAAATATTCACGCGCGAAACGGAAGTCCAGAGTATTGGTAGAACGAAATATTATTTGAATGAAACGAAATAATATGTACCCATGCTGTTTGTGTATAGTAAACCATTTTGTACAAGGAACTTTGTTTTACCGATAAACAGAATTTCGTTGTAATGTTATTTTAATAGTAAATTCATTTTCAAACGATGAAAGTAAAAATCGATGTTAAATATTAAATTGAATTAAATTTTTTTGAAACAATAAAATGTTGTATTTGGAATAAATATCTTTATTGAACTCTTGGAGAAATAATATTAAATGAGCGTTGTTGTGTAAAAATATGCGTAGTAGAATTTTGATAAGAATATATGTGCGTACGTAGTGATGTGACGAAATAATAATGATGAATAATATTAAATAAATATTTTTGTTTTAAGAAAATTAAAGTTAAAAATAAATCGAAATGAATAATGTTAAACCTTCACGACCGTTCACGAAATTTGAAATATAAATACACTTAACCCTTAGTGAACCATGACCGAATTTGTCAACCCTTTGTGAACAATAATTGAATTTTTTTTTAATGTCAAGTTGTGAACTGTAACTGAATTTTTGAACTTAGTTAAGAAACTGTTAACCCTTTGATGACCATCGTTGAAAATTTTGACATTAACGTAAATAGTAGAATGATGTTTTGTAAAAAAAAAAAAAAAAATTTTTTTTGGAAATTAAAGGAGTAACCATGTAACGATGTAGAATTTTTGCTGTTGAATATTAACCCTTTGTGTACGGAATTTGTTATCTTTTGTGAAGTAATTAGTTTTCTTGAAATGTTATAATGAGACTTTTGCGGCTTATTACCATCGTGAAATATTGAAGTAACCTATGCCTTGTTTATTTGAGAACTGAGTCCGATTAGTGAATTATTCCGTTAAGGTAAACTAACGAACGCTCTTTGATAAAAAAATGAGTTATGTTTATGTAATATGTAAAGCCGTGATAGGAGAGATGTGTTTAAATACTTTTTGTGTGACTTTATGTGTAATCAATATAGAGACGATGTTATCTGGATGTGTGAAAGATAAATCGTAATGCTCTTTTTGATGAATGTAGACAATGTGATTGCTAATCGTTCATGCCTATTATTTTGAAGTTTGAGTTTATATGACGTTTAATTCCGTGTAGGACACGTAGTAATCTCTTATGAATTGTAATTGGAAATGTTTGGATGTAGTATATCCTTGTTGAATTAAATAATTTTGTGACTTTGTGAAAAGTTTGTTTATGTTGCTTGAATACATTGGAAAATGTGATAGAACATTTTGACATTGAACGGAATGGCTTATGAAGGACTCAGAATAAAACCTGTAGTGGAATGTTGGCTGCAGATATTCAATGGGATAATTTTGATTAATTGTATGTTAGTGAATAAAGATGATGTATGAATCTGTTTATGAAAGGTGAGCCCTGTATGAAGAAGTAAATGTTGAATTTGAATAATGATGTATATTAGAATTTATTGAACTTGTAACTTGTATATTGTGTAGCAAAGATCGAAAGTTGTTCAATGTATTTGTCATGTATTAAGCCTGTATGAGGATGACGATCCTCTGAGATTATCTCTATGTGAGAAATCTGTCTCTGTGTGAGAACTGTGTCTATGTGATATGCGTAGAAGGATTTGACGCCAATAATGAATATCGGTTACTGTAAATGTGATTGCAGTTTTCGTGATTTACCATTATGTCATGTCTGCGTGTAAATTGTTTTTCTATTATGTATATGTCCTTATTATGTCTATGATTTCTTTCTGTGCTTTGCCAATATCTTTGTATGGTACATGGTACATGAAATCACTTGTATATGAGTGCTATTAAGCTTAATGGGTAAAATGAAGCGTAAATGTGGTATCTCTAATTCCATCTATACACAATTGTTTATATTTATTTAAATTCCTTTATGTTACTTTTCCCTTGCCGGATACATGTAACTGGAATCGAAAATGATGTAAACCAACTTCTTAAGTATGTAACTTTTGTTTTATATGTTTGTCATGTTTAAAATGTTAACTTGTCGTCGATCGTAGTAAATGAATCCATCAATGAAACGTACGTATATTGATAAATTGAAAGGAATAATTTTATCACCAATGTAGAACGAACCGTATATTGTAACGTAATACAGATCCTGAGTTTCTTATAAGGTTGTATTGTAAAATGTTTAAAGTTGTTGATTTCATGACCTGTGTTTTTCATATACATACACATATGCACCTGTCTATATATATACACACCTCTATGTACTATTATATTGTTATGATTGTAGCTCTCAAACTTTTGATAGGAGCCCCGTACTAAAACAGCCAAAGTGAATTTTGTGTTATTATTAAAAAGTGTAAGTCAAAATATGAAAACAGTTCGCATCATTTTTGACTATGGGCAATTTACCGCGAGTGCTTAATAATAATAATTGAATGGGCTATAGGATGTAAGAAACATTGTAATAGTATATAAGCTACCATTTTTTGAATTGTTTGTCTGTAATTGGGTACCTATGTAGTTGCTTATGTATCCAATGGTTCTCAACTTTTTATGTAACCAGTGGTACTCAACTTTTTTATGTGACCAGTGGTATTCAATCTTTTCATGTAACCAGTGGTTCTCAACAATTTTTGTAGTGGTTCTCAACTTTTTTTTGTATAATTGAGGAACTTGAAAATTTGTCGCTTCTCTTCAAATTTTCAAGAGGGGCCGAAAGGGAGAATGCTACGCATTAAATAATCGCTGCGGAAAAGTTCATACTGGCTAATGTTCCTACAGTCATTTGTTGTCTGTGAGTCTTCCGTAATAATAATAATAATTGTACGTTACAAGGAACACGTGACTGGCTGATGCTTCGATCTGCACACGGCACCACATCGTATGATTCTCATTCCCTTGAAGAATAACCGTTAAACGTGCCTGTTCCTCCTCGCGTCGCTTGCAAGCAAAGTCAGTTACCCGCAAACCATGGCATAGGTTGGACGAAAGAAGGGTTTGTCCCTTCCCGCCTTAGTCGCGAACAGCGATGTGCGTAACTCCGACACAATAATAATAATAACAATAATTATGTAATAGTACTTAACTTCGTAATGTGATAAACAAGTGTGTTGCCCTCTATTGTATGTAAAACTATCCTTATTGTGTGTCGTTAATAATGTACTTTAAATATCTGTGTTAGTTTTACGTGCGCGACCAATCTTACCGCCAATATCAAGGAACAATAGTAACGATTAATAATTAATAGTAATTAATAAATTGAATAATGTTATGAACAGGCTTGTGTTACCTTTGAGTTATATATATTGGGTTATTGAAGTGATATTAGGATAACATTTGGAAAGTTTTGAGTAAATAATATATGTCCGTTAGGGTGTGGTTTCGTTGTGTTCCCGCCAATATTCATAACCGTGTGAAATAAGATAATCCATTGTTTCTGAACAACTATTCCATGTTAGGAATCATACAAACCACTTAAACAATTCTTTATACTTGCTCAGTGATGTAAATTTAACATTATGAATGTGTTCATAAGTCTGCAACGTGTACCGCTTCATCTCGGGTAGCCTGCGCATTGCTTATCGGTGATTTACCGATGTAACTCTCATTCCAATGTGAATTTGAAAGGACTATTGAAATAGTGACGCCTTCTACCTTTTACACAGAGGATGGAGTGGAAACATATAAGGTTTCTCAAGCCTCTCGAGAAGTAGTGACCTCTTCCGTCCTGAGAACAGAATCTATCAGATTCTGACACCACCTACGCACCCCTGTACGTCTTTGGAATGGCCAGCGACCGCCATAGATACCTCAGAGTATGTTTCTTTCACGAACCTGCCTTCTACCGTCAATGTGTACAAAATACGTCATCAGTAACATGCACGTCTTTGTGTTATTCAACGACTGTTCGCTTGTCCACCTGTAAGTGACTATATTACTATTGAATATTGTTGGTGATGATAATTTTTCCATAACTTAGTTCCTATTATCATTGAACTGACCTATATATTAATTTCCTTTGTGTAATAATATCAGATTTTGAGTTTGAATGAAGAATGAATGATTCCACTTAATGTTTATAGATCATATGATAAACCAGGTATTGATTTATATTGATAATACCAGGGTTGGTTTATTTGATAGTTACCATTGTTTGTTTTATTGTCTCTGTCCGAATATGGTATAACTTTCATAACTTTGCATATTGTATGTTATTATGTCTCCCTACAAATTTACTTTGAAAATAACTGTCTTGTTATGTAATATATGTATACACAATAAACGTGAATCACTTACCATAAGTTATCTTTCTGTTGAAATCCATTTATTATACCTACAAGTACCTTCTGTGCTTCTATTCTGTTTAAAGTGCATTTCTTAGCCTCTTTGTAAGTGGAATTCAGATAACCTAGTTTATACTTGGAGTAGTTATGTCACAAAGGTTCAATTCCTTGATCAACCAATGGATGAAAGACCCTATTATTTTACTATGAAAGCAACAAAGAGTTAAAGGAATGGCTCCACTGATGGAAATAATATATCCACTTTCTTGGAAAGGTCTGATGTACTTATGATAATCTTTATTCCACTTGATATAATTTCTTATTGTTTACTTGGAGATATTTATCTATAATTCTACTCAAGACAGGATATAAGTAGAATCTTTGCAATATGAAGTATGCTAACAGAAGAAACATTGCTTAAATTACCTATGTATTCTATAATGATATGATGACCATAAGAAAATGATGAAACCGAAGGATAAAGAATTCTCTGAACTTTACGTAAGTATAAATATAAAATTGAAGTATGTACCTGTCACCCACACACAATGCATTCCTCTTGTACAGACTAAGTAGAATCATCCCTAGACATGAACTTGAGCCAAAATATTAATCTGTTTTACTTGCAAATATAACTGTAACTTTCTCTATATAATATAATTAATTTTCTATGTGTTTCGCTTACGTACATTGCAAAATGTATGTAGCGAAGCTGGGGGTTACGAGCCAATTTATATACTTTTCTTATGTACAATTCATGTAAATTCATTTCTTATATAATATTTGATAATTTCTCCTTTGATAATTTTGTAAAATGATATGATGCGATCGTCCTAGTGGACGAAATCGTATTAAATTGTGTGCTCGTCCGTGGATGTAGCAAGGTGGGCGGACGTGTACGTGACACAACGTAGTATTAAAATTTAAAGTGATAATTTAGTGGAAATTTTTTCATATAATCATTGCCGAAGGACAACCGGTATAAAAATCTAATTCCACAACTGGTACCTATATTATGACTTCTATAAAAACAAAAAATAGTATTAATGCCATAGCTTGGCTGCTCATAAAAAACGAATAGGTTGTCATGTGTTTTCCCATTTTCTCACTCACCCTACTACATAATGAAGATCTGGATCCAATTGCCGGCCGAGCCTTGAAATAAATCTCTCTATAAAAATACACGCTTATTGTACAATTTACATGATTAGTAATGCACATATATTATAATAATATACAAGTACACATTATTTTTTACCCGTAACAGGATTAACAATACTAAAGAAAACATTACAAACTCCACAAAAACCGTTATGAGTTAGTAGGTATCTATATCCCATCCAACGACCTTCTGATTTTACAAACACGACTTTTCTATAGCTCTCAAATTACATATAATTATTATGAGCTTTAAAAATTTCCTAATGTACTTATTTCGACGAAATATTCACATGAAATACGTATTTTTTTGGGGTATTTAATGTTCCTTTCAAGAACACAGACTGAAAAGAAGCCTTCTTTTTCAGTACAATATTGTACCAATAATGATACTGAATTCGTTCCCCGAGATTTTTCACGCAATGATAATTACAAAATACCTATAATGGGAATGCGCATCGTTGAACAGAACCACCCAGATGTTAGAGAAATCTGTGAACGAAAACGATGTTTTTTTTAATATGTCAAATCTATTGCATTGCTTCACTCAGATATGATACATATGATACAACCAATTACAAAGAAAAACACATCCCCTTATCTTTTACTTATCAGGACTATAATGTTCATTTCCATAACATAAGATTCAATGTGCAGAATAAAGCAAAGGCAGCATTTCAAGCAGGATTTTATTAATTCTCCCACTAAATATCGCATTGTTATATCTGTCGGACAATCAAATTATTTTGTTTTATTTTGGTTACGTAATCATAGCAATAAATCTCTGAATATATTGAAATCTCGAAGTAGAAACATTTCTAAAAATATGTAGGATTGTTTAAGATAAATTCTTATCCTTGTAGTTAAATAAACGTGCCTTCTTTTTACAGTATAAAATATGACAATTGAATAAGTATATCATCGACATCTAGGCGTCATCATGATGAATAAATATATTATTTTGATAAATATAAAATATATTTTCTAAGAGATTTTAGGCCAATTTAGCCTCCGTTAAATCTAATGTCTAACTATCGGTTTTTAGATAACTTCCTCCTAACACTTTTTCGGCACTTTTCATCTATCATCTTTCTTCCAGATTTTCTGATATATTTTTCTGCAGTCTGCCGTTAGTAACACCATGAATTTTACAGCAGTGCATGATATGGATAAGCTATACAGAATGAGTATCGGAATTCGTTTTATAGAATAAAACTCTGGACGTTGGCTTATAATTTTCCAAGAAAATCACAATAGAATATAAAATGCTTTTGTTTGCAACTTTGTATCGCGAGTGGTTTCCACTACTCTATCCTTGTTGAAGATTGCATTTTTATCATTTTTTCTAATACGATCAAAGTAACTACGTACTTCAAGTCAATGGGGAAGTATTAAGCTTTAGTTGAGAACTGACTTTATAACAGCATACATTACTTTATCTAACCTTATTTTAAATACTTACATATTATTATCATGTGCTTAAGACAAATAAATTTTAAAATTGTATTCATATAATGACGAAAATTGGGTGTGTGATTTAAGAATGTTTGTTGAGGTGGAAGAAGAAGTACGTCTTTACGAATATAGGAAATGTAACAGAAATATGAATAGGAAGTTAATCCGTAATAGGTTCCTGAGGCTTCCCACTTGAAAGGAAACCTATTTGTGTTGAGAGAGATACTGTGAAAGGAAAGTATACATATACGTTAATATAAATCGCACATATTATTATATAGTACACATAACGGATATTTCATATTTTCTTACAGCATTACTGATTGCTTATTCTTTATCTCACATTTATAACAGTGAAAAATATGTAAATCATATCATAGTTTTCCATACCACTGCGAATATGATATTAGTTACATACAATAAGTATAAAGAAAAACGTTTAAATACTCTGATATACCTAATGTGTAAAATCGGGTTAAATATATTACAATATGCTACATGTATACCTATACTTACCAACATTGTAATGTTCACAGTAAGTATACATTTGATTATTTTGTAAATAGTAAATATTGTAAACGAAGCTTAATAATGTAAGTACCTACCTAATGATTTTATAATATACCTATCATTGAAGAAAATTTTATCCATCTTCATACATCTGTTCTTCTGATTATACATTGGTATTAATACATATTAATATGCGTAACAACTAGTCGAATTTCATGGAATGTATTATATATAGCAAAATTAAATTTATATTCAAATATATTTCGAAATACAATTATTATTATTTTATACATTGAAATATACCAATTCATGTTAAAATCTGAAGATACAGACGTAGATACTTTTACAATCACAACAAATAGTTGTTTGAAATACCCACATGAAAGCTATTTTTAAATCTAATCAGTATTATCTATTCGTCCTGAATTTTCCACCTTCCAAAAATGAAATTAATTCATTACTTAACGTTTTTTTTATCAATATTTAAGTATTATACATATTTTATAACTTTCATGCACAGACTCCGTTAATATTTCAACTGTTTTTCTGGCCAAGTACCACGTTACTCATAAAAAGAGATTAATTACGATTTTAAATCTGTTTACATCAGGCTAAAATTATTCCTGACTGTCTATTGGTATGGACGCATTATGAATATAATGCAATAGGTTCTATTTGAAAAAAAAATCATAATGGACCTAAGTATATGTTGATGAAATTTTTTTTGCAATATTAATTTGTTACCAAGCTTAAGAAAATGAAAAATATAGTAGTTCTTTTGACTGAACAGTGCTTTAGGCTGCCCATTTATGCTTCAGCCTCTGGTGAGGTCAAGATTTTTTACGAGACCCCTTTCTACGCTATCCGAGTGGTCAGCGGACTTTCTTCTATGATAAACCAAATTGAATTTTCGGACAATTATTTGGTACGTACACGATATCAGGGATAGATATTTTCATACAAAACTTGTCTTATAAATTTTGATCAAAATATGCCATTTTTTAGTATGGATATAATAGTACGTATGAATATATTCTGCTTAATAAATTTATTATTTAATACGTAAACATTAGAAAATACTTCTATAATGCAAAATGTATATAATGGAGTTGGATAGTTAAATAATTACGTAGGTTTACTCGCTCAATGGTACACTGACTGGCTTCCTTTTCAGTACAGAAATTTTTGTAAGGGGGTTTTAATACAATGGTCATATTATATACTGCATTCACATACACATTTCTATATGTATATAAAAGCTTTAATCGCTTGAAAAGCTATAAATTGTTTGACCTCTGCTGTTTTAATATGAATATTTGACCTACCTCGCCTTAGCAGGATATTTTTTTAAATATTTTAGAAATAATTTGTAAACATGTTTTTTTTCAAATCAAATTTAGGTAGATACGTAGAATTTCAGAATAAAATAATATTAAATTTGCCTGACGATGAGAGAGGAAGCTCTTGGAAGCCAGTTCATCAGAAATATTTTGAAGTCAAGTGTTATTACTAAATATTCTGTTTCGTTTTAATATTTCATATATTTAATATCTAATAATACTCCACGCACATTTGATAAAAAAAACTACGCTCGTTGAATATATGTTTCATAATTATGTTTCTTAATAAATTCACAGTACTTAATCAATATTAGCATAGGGTATAAGCACCCGATTTATAAAGCAAAAAAGCTAAAAAAATTTTAGTAGTAGTGTAACCTGAAATATCAGATATTTTATTTGTTCATCATTATTACAAAACATTTGAAAAAACACATGGACAGAAATAATACACACAATCACAAATCAAAGATAATGCATTATCCTACTCAACCCGCACTCATTATCCAACCCCTTGCTATATAATACCAAGCCCACAAGTTTGTCATTTATTACAAAAGTTATACAAAAAATGAAAAAAAGAAAAACAACAAGACACCAATCCAATATGCATAACAGGCAGCCAAAACAGATAATGTGACTGAGCGTGCGCGCCGGAACAAGCAAGTTAATCAGGACTATGCAGTCATAACCCGCAGCAACCTCACTAGGCGAGTGCCTGTATCGAGGCAAGCCGCTACAAAACATCAAGAAAGTACCGTAACAACCAATTCACCTTGAAATCGCACAAAAAAATTACACAACATGTAAAAATAGTCTCTTTTTTGCTTCCTCTCTACCCGTGTCAAGCAACCACACCTTTAGCCCCCGGTGGAAGCATCTCCACCCACTGAGCAACTTTATTTGCTCGGGAACAGAGTTGTAGAGCCTCGGGGCAAGATACCTTGCCGAGCGCTGTCCCAAGGTTGTTCTCACTGGCGGAACAAACATAGTACCTCTTGTAACCGAACGAGTACCACGCCCGTCCACCCAAGCAGCCTCTCCCGGGCAGGCTCTCCTGTAACGCGTAACAACATTTTTGATGTACGTTTGCCTGGAATCCAAGATACCATATTTCCTAAACAATGGATCCGATGCATGCCTATAGGGCGCCCGGCTCATAACCCTCACAATCGCCTTCTGAGCCACATCAACAGGATACATGTGAACACCAGCTGCACTTCCCCAACACTCAACACCATAGCTCAGTATAGAGTCACAAAGCGCAAAATAAACAGATCTCAACCTATTATCATCCAAGACATCTCTCAACATTCTAAAAACATATATCAACTTCCTTAAGCGAACCGAAAGACCCTCCAGGTAAACATTCCATTTCAAATTAGAATCAATCGTCAGACCAAGGTATTTCATTGTCTCACAAGGTGAAATGAAGGGGCAGTCACACATTTATTATGAATGTTTGATTTATTAAGGTGAATATGTACAATAAGTAGACATATTATAATCGATCTATATCTATTATATTTGAATACATTATAAATAATGCCTTAGATTTTCCAAAAAACAACTGCAATTCAGTTATACTATGTAACTACAAACTTTAGTAGTGCAATATCTCAGAAGCCTTCATTATATTATATGAAGGCACTTTATTGATAACAAGAAAATAAGTGGACAATAAGATCCAAAACAAATGCAATCTAATAAACCAACGACTGAATAAATAAACGCTATGATTGAAACTTAGAAAAAGAAAACAATGAATTTATCAGTTTCTTATAACTAAAATATCTTAGCTTTTCCTTATACATGGAGTGAGAATCAATATCTCAGCATTCATTTTTACAAATCAAATTATTAATGAATCAACTTTAACTTTACAAATACATCATAATAGACCCGATTTAGTATTACATGATAAACGTAATAAAATAACGTACCTAATCGACATCGCTGTCCCAAATACACATAATATACAAACAACCGTCGCAGAAAAAATACGTAAATATACAGAACTAGCAGGAGAAATAAAAAATATTTGGCATTCTAGGTCCGTTTATATAATACCTTTAGTCATGTCAGCTACAGGGGTAACTCCGAAATCTTTAATAAATAATTTACAAAAATTAGATTTACCGGTTAATTTGTACATTAAAATTCAAAAATCTATTATAATAAACACTTGTAATATTGTAAAAAAGTTTCTGAACACAGATAGATCTGCGCCGAATGTACCGACCTTTCGTGGTGGGTGCATACAATTTTTGTTAGAAAAAAATAATTTTGATGATTGGGTATCGTGACACCCTGTATGAATGTTGGGAATGGAAGGCGACTGAGCGAGTGTATTGTTGTAAGTTTAGTAATTAAGTTAGACTAAAATTTATGTTTGTTATAAGTTATTTTTAAGGTATAATTATAACTTTATAAAATTAAATAAATAAAATAAATAAATAAATTTCAGGCACAATGCTGGTATTTTGATCCCGCGTTTTGAGCCTAATCCTTTGATATCCTGTATATCTGGATAGGTGAATTTTTCCCGGCATTAGACTGTTAAGTTTTTGTGTAATCATGACTGATCATATGGAGACTTATCTGATGGTTGTATAATGCTGAGAAGGGTGGATGGCAATTCTGCCGCCGCGTAAAAAATAAAAAAAATTAAATATAACAGTGCATATTTAGAACTTGTTATAGTTCTTTGGATTTAAATTTCTTTAATAACTACCTATTATAAAAGCTCCGGAGAAGGTTTATTGATTAGTTTTTTATACCATTTTAGAGATTTTGAAGAAATCTTATTTATATTCATATAAATTTTCAAACGAAAGACGATTTTTTTAACTATCGATTTGGCTGTCAAGAAAATAAGGATTTCTTGACAGCTTTTATTTTTACCAACCGCATACTAAAAACTTCTGTCATAATTTCATAGGGAAATTAAATTTTACGCCTGTATTATACTGCCTTGATAAAATATTTGGAGGACATCTACTCGTTTACGAGCGATCAGGGTTGTCTTAGTGAAATACTTATTTCAATGTGAGTGATTTAATGAAATAATAATAAACAAATCATAAAGATATTCGATATTTTATTTACAAGTGTGTATATGTTACCTTATGGTAACATTACATTATTCGCCATGAAAAGAAATTTTGAAAATATTTTATTTATCTGTGAGCAAACTTCACCTGTTAAAACTTCAGGGGCTGTTTTCTGAAACTGGTAAAAATTATCAGATTGTAAAATATTTCTAATTTCTAATACGAAATTGAAATTGGCGACGCAGAGATAAAAGTTTGAAACATGAGCTGTTTTCTTTAATTCCTATTCCAATAAAAAATAAATGACGAAAGCATTACCAATAATAATAAATGATAAAATATCATGATCCATTTTTTGAGGCCATTCTGTTGATTTTGATTTTTATCTTCATCATTAACATTTCGATAGTAAAACTGCTACCGACAATCTTTAAAATAGTAAGTACGTCAGCGTAAATAATTATTATTGAATAAGTTAACCCTCTCCCACCTACCCGCATCTCAATCCCCCTTTTAATAATGTTCCAGTCACGTAAAATTTAAGAAAGTTGAATAAAAAAATAACAAAAATGCTTAGTTTAGGAATGTATTTTAATCTGATAATTAGATACATATTGGAAGAATGAATTTTTGAGTAAGTGGGTTGTATTGTCACTGTCAGATGTTTTATATGTGATTGCTGAAGTGTGCACTGTTTAGATGTAAGATTTAAATGAACGTTAATATTGAGATATACCTTATATTCGTTTATTCACTCTCTACTCTCTGTCTCACTACAGTCGTTTCCGTTTTCGTTTTATAGAAGGTTGTATGCTTTGGATAGACTTTTACGGACAACCTGGAGTCATTCTCTTCTGTTCTCAGCCAGGTGTATCACATCGCGAATTGACGGAGTTACAACCTGCATGATCTGATGACTCCAACGCATTATTATACCTACTGCCTCTATTCATGATCAGTTTTTTCAACACTTTCATATTATTGTCTACGCGCAATGTGTTCGAAAGACTGCATAATTCTTTGGATACAGATTACGGAGAGCCTTTGTGTGGTTCAAAGTTCTTCCAAAATGGAAATATTCGCCGCGGAATTTTCTTCATTCCAGCACAGCAAATCATTTACATCGTTTACATTTAGTTTTAAATTTACACATATTTTTTTACATTTATATCACACACTACTTTGATGAGTTGGAGGTTATTGCCTCCAAGCATTAACTTTGCCAATCGTTCATTGTTTTATTCAATCAATAAAGTGTGATTAGTATCATAAATAATCTAAATAAATAAATAAAAAATACAAAACTAGTTATTATTCAGTCACCACATTGAATTTTAATCCGAGTTTAAAACAATCCGAGTACCTTTTTTATTAATTTTACGTCACGAACAGAAAACATAACTTATTCCAGTTTTTATGTAAGTAAAAAAATTTTTTTAGAATATTTATCAAAACAAAAAAACAAAAGGTTGTTTAAATTTCAGAGGATTGAATCTTACTTAGGAATAATAAGAATTCTTCCTATTTTTCTTAACTGAGAATTTTACTCACCCCTTTAATCTTTGATAAATCTTTGATTTATAGAACAACGACGATAAACAATTTACGACAATATGGGACTGTATATTATGTATTTCGTCCTAAAAAATTTACAACCATGATATTTTATTCCAAATGTGAAATAGGAAATTTACTGAGTTATACTTTTTCTTTACATACCAGAATGATTATAATGAAAGAACTATTCGTTCTCACACGAAAAAATGTTTTTGATAAAGCTAAGTTGTCTACTCATCGAACATAATAAAAAAAAATCCCCACGGCTTCAAAAATGAGATAAAACAATTTTCACTTTGTATCTTTCGGAACCAATAACTTTATTGAATTGTCTTTTCATTTTGAAAGCCATATATTAAATTAATCGTGACTATATCTTATTGTTTGGTAACTTTTCCTATAAACTCGTACTATGATAAATATTACGTATAATTGGTTTCCCAAGAAAATTTTACTGGGTTTTACCTCTAGAGTACCCGACAAAGAATTTCTTATACAAACGTCGCAAATTAGGCTTTGACATTTTTATTAATTCTGCTCTGAGATGTGCCACGCCTCCAGATTGTGGGAAACACCGGATGTCGTAGACCTTTACACTGGCTATGAATGTCACAAGTGACCCCTTTAAATGTGTTAAAAATTAATTCTCTGTTTGTGAAACGTCGTCTTTGCCCCATAAAGTAACCAAAAAAAACAATAATATAAATGTATAATCTCATGCTCAGTCAAGTAGATCATATTATTATGATATGCTATGTTCTCTAAATACTTATAAAATTTAATGTATTAATTAATAAATTAATAAGCATTGTGTTGATAAAAAATAATCAAAGAAAAATGAAGAATGTTTTTCTAACTTAATATTTCTTCAGCTTTTTATGAAGCAATTTGATTCGTAAAATTCTGATTTTATAATGCGGAACGAAGAACATTGAGCTCTTGTTGATAGGTTTTCTTGCGATTATTTTTTTCTTCCATATGCATATTTTTTTTTTAAAGATATATCTGGGTTTTGTAATAAACGCAAATACAACCTTATACACCTTTCACAGTAAGCTAAAAGCTTGTGTCATGAAAGGGGAGTTTGCCGGCACCTGGGATCGAACCCCGGACCTCATGTTCATAAGGCCGAGACTCTACCTCCAGGCTACCGACGAACTGGAAGAAGAAATCTTTCAGAGTTGACACCCAGTACATAAATGTCTAGAGAGGTAATATAAATTTGTGTATCATGTAAATACCTTCTTGGAATAAAATATTCAATCTCACAAACCCCTCCTTTCAATAATACGATGTTTTCACTATTAAAATATGTAATATAATCTTTTCTTCTAATCTATTATTTCGATCACGTTTACCCACATGAAAATATATAGGCTTCATGATTTTTTACACTTTCCTTAAAGGAACTATTTTTACTTAGTTGTAGTATTATTACGCGTTATATTATTCTATCCGTAACCTTAGCTTGTAGGGACATTCCACTAAGTTTTAGAACATATTGAAGCCTATTTCTTGCATCACTACCCCATTTTTACCTGAAAAGATTATGCACGTCTTGCTGAAATCTGCGGCGACACGTTATCATGCTTGCAGGTCAAAATTTTTCACTGTAATGGGCTATTTACTGTCCTAGTGAATCCATGAACAAGCATTTCGATGGGACTTTATCTTCTTCTTTACATTATAATATGAAACTTTGTTTTAAATATACTTAATCCCTTCGTTCATTTTTTTTTTAAATTCCCTGTTACACTTTTTCTTTGCTGATGAATAACACCATTCTGGTACCTTCACTTATGAACTTGGACGTGGTTTAACAAGTACAAAAGTGGAATTAATGCTATGGAGATGCGACCGCTGTGAAGAATAGTTAATAAACAGTTTCGTGATAGAGTGAAGAGTGAGGATATTAGAAGAATTAGCGGATAGGAAGAATGACTGGATAGAATGCATGGTTTGGACATGTGGAACGAATGGATGATGAAAGGATGACAAAGAGAATATACTTATGTGAAAGAGGGGGTGTGAGAAAGCGCGGGCGTCCGAGAAGCACGTGGCATGATCACGTGGAACAAATTCTTAAGGACGTAAGGTTGTTGAGTTAGAGTAATCAATGTACGTGTATGAGACATTGTATGAATGTGAAAGAAGTATGTAAGGGTAGATCTATATGGCATTCCATTCTCTCTGCCTACCCCACATGGGATGGAGCGTATAGTATAGAATCTTTTCTTTGCTTGTAGCTCTCAGTAGACTGATACTATTGATTTTAAGACATCCTTAATAATTTCATTAGTGAGTATTCAATGTACCATTTAGAAATAGTTTTCTTACCATTAAGAGTATATTTTTTTAATTTATTACCTAAAAAAAATGATGTAATAAATAATACATCTGTTCTATTTTATTTTCAAAGACCATTCACTCGTTTATGTCTGATTAGGGAAAGTAAATAATCGATCATCTTTAATCATCAATAATTATTTTTAAAGTTAATAATTATTTTATATAGTACCAATATAGGCACTTACTTTCGAATAAATTTTTACAGTACCTAATGAAAAATTAATAGTGTACCAATAATATACTCGTTCGTGCTAATTATATATGTAAATATTTTCGCTTTGATGTATGTTGAAGCGTTAAATCCAAATGATAATATGAATAATTTAATTGTTCCTTATCTATAAATTCTTAATGAATATGTATGAAATTATAGTATTTTCTATTAATTTTGGATATTTGGCAATATGTTAGATAACATATTTACGTGTTAATACAAACTAATTTTCATTAAATTAATATTAGTTACAACAGAATTATATCGGTTTTCAAAATTAATAGTTTGTATTAAAATATTTAACATTATTCATGATTAAACTTTTATATTTGAACCATAGATAAAACACGATTTTGATCAAAAATTGTATTGCTTAGTTGCAATGGAAATATTTTTATATCAGGTGGGAAAACTCTCATAAGAAAAAAAATAAATGATGGCAAAAAACAACAGTTTAAGATTTATTCAATCCCTTCCTAGAATATCCATTTGAGAAATATCGATGATCCCTGCTGAAGAAAAATGCTAATAACAAAAATTCTTTTGTACAACATGGAGGTGGTCCCAGTTGGATTATAATTTCACATAAATTTTGTGTGTGCTGGGAATAAGACCTGCGGGTATATTGACGTTTGGATGAAAATATCGTGTGTGAAATAACGTTATTTTATATTATGACGAACATATTCCTTTTACAACTTACAATGTATGGTTTACTCACTATAAAATGTATGTATCTTTGAAGTACTTACATTAAAAGATGACACATTTAAAATCTTATGTGTGGAGAAACTGTGTTCATATCTCACTGTCCTTATTCTTTCATCAAATCGATTGTCTTGAATCTAAAATACAGACAAACATAAAAAGATATTAAAAAATATTTAATAATGGACGTCTTCATTATTTGCAATAAAAAAATGTGAATTTACTCTTATTCAAATAAACTGAAGGTAAGAAGTAAAAAATTAACATATTGCTACGCATTAAATAATCGCGGTGTAAGAAGTTCATACTGGCTAATGTTCCTACAGTCATTTGTTGTCCATGAGTCTTCCATAATAATAATAATAATTGTACGTTACAAAGAACACGTGACTAGCTGGTGCACTCGGCCCAACATCGTATGATTCTGATTCCCTTGAAGAATAACCGTTAAACATGTCTTGTCCCGCTCGCGTCCTTTTGGAGTCAGTTGAATTCGGACCATGGGGACGTAACTACCTTTTCGCTTGGCTTCTAGCCATACCATAATGTTGGCGCGAACTTGTTCGATTCAATTCAAAACATTATATTGTATTTAATTATTATATTGTGTATATATATCTATCGGTCCGTGTCCAGATAATTAAAAACTCATCTTAAAAGTAAAGCTAGTGTTAATCCAGTGAAAATAACGTAACGATAACGTCGTCACGCCACGTGTATCTTTGTAAATTTCTCCATAAATTAAATTAGACACAATGTTTATCAAAGATTAGTACGATGTGTGTTCCAAGTGATAATACGTGTAAAATAAAGGAATAATTAATATCGAATTGCCATCAGCAGAGAAATTTCAATATCTTATAATGATAATATCCATAATAATGTTATTCGCGGAAATGCTATCAGATAATACTTTATATCTTTGCATAAAACATGTATGATTGTTTTGAGAATAACACAACATGTGCGATACATCAACAGTTGGAATATTTAGAGTTTGCATAAAATATACAACTTGGAGGAACAGGAGCCTTCTCTGTTGGCTGCTTCGTCCGTGGCTAAATAGATAAAGGAATGTGGATCTATCAAAGTGTTATGGATCATCTTTTCGCGATCCGTGGGATTACTATAACCTTAAAACCACTAATGGAAAGAAAAGGCTTTGCACAGTCATCTGGCTGTGATGTGCTTGTCTCATGCGGGATCCGTCGTTCCAAGGAGCAATCGACATCATGTGCTAGGAATAATGAGTCCATTGCGTATGTTCTTGTGTAGAGAATATTTCGACCCAAGTGTAGCGACCCGTAGCTTCATTATAGGATAACCACTGTCTCGTTTGTACGTTCGACCCTTTGTTATAATTGAAAATCTTGTAAGTACCAATATAATATATTATGTATGTATTCCAATGGCCTGATAACATATCTGAACAGACCAAAACCTTATAATTGTATGTATAATAATTATCTAATCTATTTGTCTTTTTACATTGTCACTGTTATCTATAACTGTATCTCAATATAATTGAAACCTTGTTTATGTTGAAAGGTAATGTCTGTTGGTTAACGTATTTTATAATGGAGTCAATACCAGAATTTCAAGTCAGAAATGTTTGGGATCTTTCTTATGTAACTGTGTGATAAAGTCAACTTCATTTGCTATAATTTGGATTAAATACTTCTTCATTATGCTTAAAGTAGTATTAGGAACTGAGAATGTAACCTCAAAGTTAATTATCATTTCTAGTAATGGTGTTCCGTGGTTTTCCATTATATCTATTAAAACAATTGCTGGGGATAACTTGTACTTAAATTTATACACGGCTTCAGTAAATAAATAAAGTATCTTCCCAAGTAAATAAACTCATCATTGTAATAGGTTGACAATGCCTATATTTAGATCTGATCACTGTACCATATATATATTGATAGGTTTATGTAATTATGTATACCATGTATATATTAATATGTTTATGTAATTATGTATATTTCACAATGCCACTTTTATTTCAATATAGTATGTCTGTTATAACCTCAAAATATGTTTTCATTATCTCATTATTGTATCATATCCCCAATGATATACACAGGGTGTATTGATGAAGTTATACTAACAATGAGAGTACCATTGAGAAGCTGAACATAATTACAAAAGTAACATTGAATAGATATTCTTGGTCCAATTCCGGAATAAGATATACATATAAATAACTGCATCACTGATAAACTCGGGTTTGAATCCCGATCGTACTGTATGTGTTGAATGTCTAACAAGGAGTATCTATAGTGGAAAGGAATAATATGTCATAATATGGGATTAAATACCTATCTGTAATAATGCTTAACTGAAGAGTTACTTATGTGGTTTAGACCTGGATTAGTTAAACCACTGAGATATAAAGTATGCTAACAGAAGAAACATTATTGCTTGAATTACCTATGTATCCTATAATGATATGATGACCATAAGAAAATGATGAAACCAAAGGATAAGGAATACTCTGAACTTTACGTAAGTATATCTATATAACTGTCACCCACGCACAATACATTCCTCTTGCACAGAATAAGTAGATTCATACCCTAGACATGAACTTGAGCCAATATATTAATCTGTTTTACTTGCAAATATAACTGTAACTTTCTCTATATAATATAATTAATTTTCTATGTGTTTCGCTTACGTACATTGCATAATGTATGTAGCGAAGCTGGGGGTTACGAGCCAAATTATATATTTTCTTATGTACCATTCATTCATATACTTTCCTTATGTACAATTCATGTAAATTCATTCCTTTAAATATTTGATAATTTCTCTTTTGATAATAATGTATGTAATGAAGTGATGCGATCGTCCCAGTGGGACGATATCGTATCAATTTGTGGGCATCGTTTCGGGATTTTATGATTTGGATAATCATAGACCCTAAAATTTTAAATGTATTGTGTGGTGAATATGCCTAATCGTGAAGTTCAGAATTCTTGTCTTTGTTGTGTAATAATGTGTATTGATATTAATTGAAAATGTAATAATTTTAATGTGTGTATGTATATGAAAACAATTTTAAAAATGAAACAGGAATCGTAAAGTAAATAATTTAAATGTCCGTAATTAAAAAATAAATGTGTTGTTGTATAGCGCAAACGGATGTCGCGAGTATTGTTATAATGTGGAGTAAAAAATCGATGCTGCATAGAAAGAATTGTATGGTGAAAATATTCTGTGTAAATGTTTCGTATTAAGCGGTGAACAGAACATCGTGAAACCGACCAACATACCATAACGAAGATATAGTGTGTATATATAATATCGAACGCCGTAAGGATGGATATAATATTATACCGTAGTTGTGCATCGCGAGAAGCGTGCGGTGTGCGAACAGGTAGCATACATATCTATACAACGTATAGTATGTACCTATACGTCGCGAGAGAAAGAGACATCATACAACCTACCTCAACATTGTAATAGAAATATTCACGCGCGAAACGGGAACTCCGCTTTACTGGTAAAATGTATAGTTGAAAATAATATTATTTGAATGAAACGAAATAATATGTACCCATGCTGTTTGTGTATAGTAAACCATTTTGTACAAGTAAATTTGTTTTGCTGGTGAACAGAATTTTGTTGTAATGTTATTTTGATAGTAGATTCATTTTCAAACGATGAGAGTAAAAATTGAAGTTAAATATTAAATTGAATTAAATTTTTTGAAACAGTAAAATGTTGTATTTGGAATAGATATCTTTATTGAACTCTAGGAGGAATAATATTAAATGAGCGTTGTTGTGATGAATATATGCGTAGTAGAATTTTGATAAGAATTTATATGTGCGTACGTAGTGATGTGACGAAATAATAATGATGAATAATATTAAACAAATATTTTTGTTTTGAGAAAATTAAAGTTAAAAAATAAATCGAAATGAATAATGTTAAATCTTCACGACCGTTCACGAAATTTGAAATATAAATACACTTAACCCTTAGTGAAACATGACCGAATTTGTTAACCCTTTGTGAATAATAATTGAATTTTTTTTAATGTCAAGTATTAGTGAACTGTAACTGAATTTTTGAATTTAGTAAAGAAACAGTTAACCCTTTGATGACCATCGTTGAAAATTTTGACATTAACGTAAAAAGTAGGATGATGTTTGTAAAAGTTTTTGTGAAATAAAGAAGTAACCATGTAACGATCTAGATTTTTTTTGTTGAATATTAACCCTTTGTGTTCGGAATTTGTTATCTTTTGTGAAGTAATTAATTTTCTTGAAATGTAATGATGTGACTTTTGCGGCTTATTATCATCGTGAAATATTGAAGTAACCTATGCCTTGTTTATTTGAGAATTGAGTCCGATTAGTGAATTATTCCGTTAAGGTAAACTAACGAACGCTCTTTGATAAAAAATGAGTTATGTTTATGTAATATATAAAGCCGTGATAGGAGAGATGTGTTAAATACTTTTTTTTTGTGACTTTTTGTGTAATCAATATAGAGACGATGTTATCTGGATGTGTGAAAGATAAATCGTAATGCTCTTTTTGATGAATGTAGACAATGTGATTGCTAATCGTTCATGCCTATTATTTTGAAGTTTGAGTTTATATGACGTTTAATTCCGCGTAGGACACGTAGTAATCTCTTATGAATTGTAATTGGAAATGTTTGGATGTGGTATATCCTTGTTGAATTAAATAATCTTGTGACCTTGTGTAAAAGTTGTTTATGTTGCTTGAATACATTGGAAAATGTGATAGAACATTTTGACATTGAACGGGAATGGCTTATGAAAGACACAGAATAAAACCTGTAGTGGAATGTTGGCTACAGATATTCAATGGGATAATTTTAATTAATTGTATGTTAGTGAATAAAGATGATGTATGAATCTGTTTATGAAAGGTGAGCCCTGTATGAAGAAGTAAATGTTGAATTTGAATAATGATGTATGTAAAGAATTTATTGAACTTGTAACTTGTATATTGTGTAGCAAAGATCGAAAGTTGTTCAATGTATTTGTCATGTATTAAGCCTGTGTGAGGGTAGCTCCCTCTGAGATTATCTCTATGTGAGAAATCTGTCTCTGTGTGAGAATTGTGACTATGTGATATGCGTAGAAGGATTTGACGCCAAATAATGAATATCGGTTACTGTAAATGTGATTGCAGTCGTCGTGATGTACCATTATGTCATGTCTGCGTGTAAATTGTTTTTCTAATATGTATATGTCCTTATTATGTATGATTTCTTTCTGTGCTTTGCCAATATCTTTGTATGGTATATGGTACATGAAATCACTTGTATATGAGTGCTATTAAGCTTAATGGGTAAAATGAAGCGTAAATGTGGTATCTCTAATTCCATCTATACACAATTGTTTATATTTATTTAGATCCCTTTATGTTACTTTTCCAATGGCTTGCCGGATACATGTAACTGGAATCGAAAATGATGTAAACCAACTTCTTAAGTATGTAACTTTTGTTTTATATGTTTGTCATGTTTAAAATGTTAACTTGTCGTCGATCGTAGTAAATGAATCCATCAATGAAACGTACGTATATTGATAAATTGAAAGGAATAATTTTATCACCTGTGTAGAACGAACCGTATATTGTAACGTAATACAGATCCTGAGTTTCTTATAAATTGTATTGTAAAATGTTTAAAGTTGTTGATTTCATGACCTGGTTTTTTCATATACATGCACATATGCACCTGTCTATATATATACACACCTCTGTGTGCTATTATATTGTTATGATTGTAGCTCTCAAACTTTTGTTAGGAGCCCCGTACTAAAACAACCAATGTGAATTTTGTGTTATTATTAAGAAGTGTAAGTCAAAATATGAAAACAGTTCGCATCAATTTTGACTATGGGCAATTTACCGCGAGTGTTTAATAATAATTGAACGGGCTATAGGATGTAAGAAACATTGTAATAGTATATAAGCTACCATTTTTTGAATTGTTTGTCTGTAATTGGGTACCTATGTAGTTGCTTATGTATCCAATGGTTCTCAACTTTTATGTAACCAGTGGTACTCAACTTTTTTATGTGACCAGTGGTATTCAATCTTTTCATGTAACCAGTGGTTCTCAACAATTTTTGTAGTGGTTCTCAACTTTTTTTTGTATAATTGAGGAACTTGAAAATTTGTCGCTTCTCTTCAAATTTTCAAGAGGGGCCGAAAGGGAGAATGCTACGCATTAAATAATCGCGGTGTAAGAAGTTCATACTGGCTAATGTTCCTACAGTCATTTGTTGTCCATGAGTCTTCCATAATAATAATAATAATTGTACGTTACAAAGAACACGTGACTAGCTGGTGCACTCGGCCCAACATCGTATGATTCTGATTCCCTTGAAGAATAACCGTTAAACATGTCTTGTCCCGCTCGCGTCCTTTTGGAGTCAGTTGAATTCGGACCATGGGGACGTAACTACCTTTTCGCTTGGCTTCTAGCCATACCATAATGTTGGCGCGAACTTGTTCGATTCAATTCAAAACATTATATTGTATTTAATTATTATATTGTGTATATATATCTATCGGTCCGTGTCCAGATAATTAAAAACTCATCTTAAAAGTAAAGCTAGTGTTAATCCAGTGAAAATAACGTAACGATAACGTCGTCACGCCACGTGTATCTTTGTAAATTTCTCCATAAATTAAATTAGACACAATGTTTATCAAAGATTAGTACGATGTGTGTTCCAAGTGATAATACGTGTAAAATAAAGGAATAATTAATATCGAATTGCCATCAGCAGAGAAATTTCAATATCTTATAATGATAATATCCATAATAATGTTATTCGCGGAAATGCTATCAGATAATACTTTATATCTTTGCATAAAACATGTATGATTGTTTTGAGAATAACACAACATGTGCGATACATCAACAGTTGGAATATTTAGAGTTTGCATAAAATATACAACTTGGAGGAACAGGAGCCTTCTCTGTTGGCTGCTTCGTCCGTGGCTAAATAGATAAAGGAATGTGGATCTATCAAAGTGTTATGGATCATCTTTTCGCGATCCGTGGGATTACTATAACCTTAAAACCACTAATGGAAAGAAAAGGCTTTGCACAGTCATCTGGCTGTGATGTGCTTGTCTCATGCGGGATCCGTCGTTCCAAGGAGCAATCGACATCATGTGCTAGGAATAATGAGTCCATTGCGTATGTTCTTGTGTAGAGAATATTTCGACCCAAGTGTAGCGACCCGTAGCTTCATTATAGGATAACCACTGTCTCGTTTGTACGTTCGACCCTTTGTTATAATTGAAAATCTTGTAAGTACCAATATAATATATTATGTATGTATTCCAATGGCCTGATAACATATCTGAACAGACCAAAACCTTATAATTGTATGTATAATAATTATCTAATCTATTTGTCTTTTTACATTGTCACTGTTATCTATAACTGTATCTCAATATAATTGAAACCTTGTTTATGTTGAAAGGTAATGTCTGTTGGTTAACGTATTTTATAATGGAGTCAATACCAGAATTTCAAGTCAGAAATGTTTGGGATCTTTCTTATGTAACTGTGTGATAAAGTCAACTTCATTTGCTATAATTTGGATTAAATACTTCTTCATTATGCTTAAAGTAGTATTAGGAACTGAGAATGTAACCTCAAAGTTAATTATCATTTCTAGTAATGGTGTTCCGTGGTTTTCCATTATATCTATTAAAACAATTGCTGGGGATAACTTGTACTTAAATTTATACACGGCTTCAGTAAATAAATAAAGTATCTTCCCAAGTAAATAAACTCATCATTGTAATAGGTTGACAATGCCTATATTTAGATCTGATCACTGTACCATATATATATTGATAGGTTTATGTAATTATGTATACCATGTATATATTAATATGTTTATGTAATTATGTATATTTCACAATGCCACTTTTATTTCAATATAGTATGTCTGTTATAACCTCAAAATATGTTTTCATTATCTCATTATTGTATCATATCCCCAATGATATACACAGGGTGTATTGATGAAGTTATACTAACAATGAGAGTACCATTGAGAAGCTGAACATAATTACAAAAGTAACATTGAATAGATATTCTTGGTCCAATTCCGGAATAAGATATACATATAAATAACTGCATCACTGATAAACTCGGGTTTGAATCCCGATCGTACTGTATGTGTTGAATGTCTAACAAGGAGTATCTATAGTGGAAAGGAATAATATGTCATAATATGGGATTAAATACCTATCTGTAATAATGCTTAACTGAAGAGTTACTTATGTGGTTTAGACCTGGATTAGTTAAACCACTGAGATATAAAGTATGCTAACAGAAGAAACATTATTGCTTGAATTACCTATGTATCCTATAATGATATGATGACCATAAGAAAATGATGAAACCAAAGGATAAGGAATACTCTGAACTTTACGTAAGTATATCTATATAACTGTCACCCACGCACAATACATTCCTCTTGCACAGAATAAGTAGATTCATACCCTAGACATGAACTTGAGCCAATATATTAATCTGTTTTACTTGCAAATATAACTGTAACTTTCTCTATATAATATAATTAATTTTCTATGTGTTTCGCTTACGTACATTGCATAATGTATGTAGCGAAGCTGGGGGTTACGAGCCAAATTATATATTTTCTTATGTACCATTCATTCATATACTTTCCTTATGTACAATTCATGTAAATTCATTCCTTTAAATATTTGATAATTTCTCTTTTGATAATAATGTATGTAATGAAGTGATGCGATCGTCCCAGTGGGACGATATCGTATCAATATATAAAATTTATTATATTGATACGTATATTTTAGATAGAACCGATAAGGAAAAAGAAGAAGTTCGTTTAAACAAACTTTATTTATTTATGTTGTTAAATTGGCTGAAAAGTAAATCAACCTTTTTATTCATCTAATTTGAACCAACAATAAATTAACCATAACACGATTTAATTTCTCATCCCACGGGTTTTTGAATCATATGTAAATAAACTTGTACATATTTATTTGTACAGTTAAATTGTGTTAATAAATAGTCTTGGTAGACCTTACAACTAGACTAGATAAATGTAGCAATCAGAAACAAATACATGGCATGCAAGTAATTAAAACCAGTAACTACATTTTCAGTTGTCTTCTAGCTTACTAACTATTTATATCAAATCGTGAATAAATTAGATACAAATACATAATGAGGCGTTTCCTGGAAGAACAACCAAACAACCATACAGCCATTATCTTCCAGTAATCTTCTAATATTATATTCTGTCACAGCTCATTACTACATACTTCTTTTAACGTTATGAAAACAATCTAAGTTTTGAATTAATTTTTAGTATACACTTACATAGTAACACAATATTTAACATTTTGGTCAAGGAAGTGAACAACAAACAATCGTTTCATGTTATCTTCATGCCATACTACCAAATTCATCCCGTTCCATTTAAGAACAATGATCTCTGCTATATAAAGATGCATATTAAATGAATTTCAGAATTGAAAACTTCAAGTTCTTATAAATATATACAGAATTAATTTTAACATAGCAGACAAAGAAAGATTATTTTGATTAGGAAGATGTAAACGTAACAAATTATCTAGATAATTACATCACCATCATCAAGTGTATGAAGATGTTTTAAAAATGAGAATTGTAGAATTAATGTTTTCTGTTGATATAGGTAATCTTTTTTTTATTTATTAATTTAAAAATATGGGCAGCATACAATAAAATTTTACAAAATAGAATATAATAACAACTAAACATATTTTTTGTACTTGATCTTACATGATTCTTTGCGAAAGCTTTTGATTAACATAGAGGATAGACTATGTAATATATTTATGTAAACATAAGCAAACGAATACCTATATGCAATCTATATAGTTATTTACGTACATAAGTTGTTAATGTACCTTCAAAATAAAGAGCACACCACATCAAACGAACACTACAGAACAGCAGTATGATTCACCAAACATCCAAAACTGACGTGACGTCTATTAGGCATAGTGAATTGCAATAAATTATATATACGTTATAAATACAAGTAATCCATAATAAGTCAAGTGTAAACAGTATTTCCCTCAGTTCAGGTACTCTGAAAATAATAATAATAGATAAGATCTGTTTCACGTTTTTGTAATCTGCAAATCTTGTAATATTATCTAGAAAAATTTAAACTTTTTCCTTTGGAAAATTTATTATTTTTTATTCAATTGCAAACACATTCTTATACAACATAAGTTTGTATATAAAATTTCAATGACAATTAAAATAATATTTTTAAGGAATTTTATGTTATATTTATATTATGTTTATGTTACCATTATTTACTTGATGCTTGAACTTACTAATCTATTTAAAAAAAGTATTCATCTTGCCACCACTAACCATCCACTTTACATCTCACATTCCTTTGGCTTGATTAATTGTTTTGGGTTTTCGTCTTATTGATGATATACAAATGATAATGTATTATATACAAATTTTAATATAAATTCTCTCCCTCGATTTAGTTCATTCATTGTATACCTAAACTATACATACTACATATATAATGATACTCTGACGTAGGTAACAGAAAATAATTATCCTCGCTGTCAAAACATCTTAAATTGAACAATACAAAATCCAAAGTCAAATATTAATAAATCCACGGATAAAGGCTGTGTCCAATAAAACTAAACGTCTTGCCGCTTTCCAAATATTATTTATACCTATAAAAAATCTCTACATTGTTTTGAGATTATTTAATTACACATCTGTGAGTTGGCATCATCTGTGCCGACATTCGAATATTCCGTAGGTATATCTGAAACGTAATAAGTTTCTAAATCGATTAAATTTCAGTTCCCACCTGATTTTATGCAAAAGCTATAGCAACATACTTTTGAATTTATCTGTAATATAATATTTTTCTTGCACAGCACATACGTAAATGTCATATTTTGAATATGTACAATCATAATTCATAGTTCAAAAATATGTTTCCAAATAAAAGATTAGCGTTTTCCTCGGGGAAATGGTAGTTTCCTTCAACATTCCTGTACTGAGAACAATTTGATTCCAATTCAATCCATCCCACATAGTTTATATAATTAATGTTATATCTTGAATTTTTGTCATAAGAACGGTGTATTGTAATAGATAGTCTTAAAAAGATTAAATTTAAAAGAAATAAAACCACACAAATTCATAGGTAAGTATAAATTAAATTAGATTTTGATATATTTTTATAGCACCTGCATCATTGTGTATATTAAATCAGACTTAATTAAAATAAATATTTAGATATCAAATACATAAAATTCTTATAAATTTCAACTAAAAAGTGAACAGGAAAAACCAAACACAACTTTGATATTTGAATGAAAGGATAAACTAATTAGGAATAATTCATCCATTAGATGTTCAATAACAAAGAATTATATTTTGATGTATTCCATCCATTCCCCTCTTTTGTTATCTTAATTGGGGGACTTACAACATGTACCTACTTTTATTTACGTAAGTATTTTATATAAGTCATCAAAAACAGTTTTTAAAAATAAATTAATAATCTTTTTGCTTCAGTTAATCAAAAAATATTATATTTCCTTAATTGCAAAAGTTAAATATTAAAATGGAAATTAATTTCATCTCCTTGAAATTGCGAGAAAAAATCTTCAGTTTATTTTTTCAGACGTGCTTTTTTCGCCGTTTCAATTATTTATTGTGAAAGAAATTGATTTTAATTGATGGATGGAACACGATTCAGAAAACAGATCCGTTAAAAGAACACGATTCGTGAATTCGTGATAAGTAGGTACATAGTATTAATAATATTTTAGATTAACGGCCGGTTACTTAAAAAATATAAAGTCGCTTTAACAACAAAACCGTTTTAATTTTTAATATTCTTTTATAATATACTAAAAGACTACAGAAAAAGAGTGGGAGATCAGTTTTTTGCTGGATACTTCATAGAACAAGTTACTTTACGAATTTCAGTTAAAAGATAAAAAAACTTTACACCGAATGTTGATGATATTATATCAACGCAGCATAGAGATGTTGCGTTGATATGTGCGAGCTTGTGAGAGCACAACTGGGATAGCCAGCCGAACAACCACATGTAAAAAACAACCAAGTCCAAATCCTCTCCGTTCTGATATATTTTTATATTAAATTAATTTTGTATTGATTTTATTTGTGTTTTTTTATTAATTTTATTCGTATGACATGCACCCGTTTCGGTGGTAGGTATGGAAACTATAATTAAAATATTTTACATGTATATTATGTACTCCTATATGAGCTCAAAAAGAAATAATATAAATGAGAGACTCTTTGAAGAAGAGAAAAACTAATGCTCTTTATTTGAACTTTAATAACTGGGATTACAAAAGAGCGCATACCTTATTGTTGAAATCATGTTAAATGGCTTATTGCTTTGTTTTACGAATACGTGGCTTTAACGAGACGCTAGAAAACTTAACGTTAAAGGTAGGAGAACTATTATATTTCCAGGACTACATATTCAGTATTAACACAATTTAAAGCTTTAAATATAAATCCCGTGGAGCACCCGGTAAAGAATTGGTCTCCCACTCTTCTCCTTAAGTTTTCGAGTGTCCTGTAAAAGGCAGGTGTTCGAAAAAATTAAGACATTGTACATCTTAAATTCAGCGATGAAGTTTGCCACTCATCCTGAATGTCTTGATTTTTTATTGGCACGAAGAAGACAGCTTGCATGTTTCTTACATGCAGCTGGTCTGCTGGCTACCCCATTTGTGGGATATGCCGTGATGGTATAGTAGTAGTAGTAATCCACACATAAATATTTGAGTCCGTTCGTATGTATGTATGTATGTATGTATGTATGTATGTACGTATGTCCTTAATGGACTCGGAAATTAGGAAAGACCGAAGTAAAATAATACACTCTATACAAGGTCTCATCTTCTGGGCAGGTTTAAGGCTAAAAACATTTTAAATATCTTACGTATTGATAAAGATATTTTAATTTTAATGCGACCATGTCACAAAATTAGCAACAAAATGTATGTAAAATTATTGCAAGATTTAGTAAATAGCAATATTCACAGTCAAACATTTTTCATTGTATTGAATTAATTTCAAAATGGATGTAACAATAAACACAACAATTCTGAAACTAAATAATTAGGGTTTATTTTCGTAATAAAATATTGTGTTTGCTAATGAGAAAAGCTCTTGAATTACGTGAATAAAAATTGCATATTTTTGACATATTGGGCTATTTTCATAATGGAAGACATTATGAAACCATAGAAAACTATACTGTAGAATAATAATAGTTTTACCTATAAAATCCATAAACAATGTTAAATGATTTTCAATGAGTGGGAACCTATTTATTTTCACCTAATATTTTTTACATAAATTATGAAATATTTGATAGTAAAATATTCTGAAATATTGAAGGATGCAGATAATCCATTTTTAAGGTTTTTTGGGAATAAAGAGTAAATACTTAGGTGACAATTTATTCTTGACTTTTTTAATTTCATAGCAAATACCCATTTATGCACTGGAAACCAAAAATACAAATTCGAATGTGGACAATTATAATATTTTAACATTTATGTGCCTACAATTTTTTAACGAAATGGGATGTTTACCCTTTTTTCTTATAGAAATTTGGGATGACAATCTTCGAGTTTTTACACATTTGGAAGAGGTTTTTAGCACTTTTTTCATGTAGGTACCTACCAATATGTGGGATTTCTTAACTTCAAGCTTTTTCATCGGGACGAGGTTCTTAGTACTTTTTTTTTCCATGTAGGTTCCTACTTATTATTTTTTTACATAAATGTGAACATCTGAGGTGCCAAACTTCAAGATTTTTCAATGGGAAGAGGTTTTTAGCACTTTTTTCGATATAGGTACCTACCTATTTTTTTTTACCTAAGTATGGGCATGTGAGGTATCAAACTTCATGATTTTTCATTGGGAAGAGTTTTTCAGCACTTTTTTCGATGTAGGTACCTACCTATTTTTTTTTACCTAAATATGGGCATGTGAGGTATCAAACTTCATGATTTTTCATTGGGAAGAGTTTTTCAGCACTTTTTTCGATGTAGGTACCTACCTATTTTTTTTACCTAAATATGGGCATGTGAGGTATCAAACTTCAAGATTTTTCATTGGGAAGAGTTTTTCAGCACTTTTTTCGATGTAGGTACCTACCTATTTTTTTTACCTAAATATGGGCATGTGAGGTATCAAACTTCATGATTTTTCATTGGAAGAGTTTTTCAGCACTTTTTTCGATGTAGGTACCTACCTATTTTTTTTTACCTAAATATGGGCATGTGAGGTATCAAACTTCATGATTTTTCATTGGGAAGAGTTTTTCAGCACTTTTTTCGATGTAGGTACCTACCTATTTTTTTTACCTAAATATGGGCATGTGAGGTATCAAACTTCAAGATTTTTCATTGGGAAGAGTTTTTCAGCACTTTTTTCGATGTAGGTACCTACCTATTTTTTTTACCTAAATATGGGCATGTGAGGTATCAAACTTCAAGATTTTTCATTAAGAAGAGATTTGCAATGCTTTTTATGATGTAGGTACCTACCTATTTATTGTTACTAAGATATAGGCATGTAGGGAGTCAAAAATTAAGTTTTCTCATTGGGAAGAGCTTTTT
>OX388311.1:15011556-15100562 GCA_947579605.1 Athripsodes cinereus
AAATATAAAATGAAAACTGTTTGACATCATTTATATATATACTATATATATATAATTATAGTATATATATATTTATGATATGTGTGTGTATATATATATATATATATATATATATGACATCATTTAAATTTTTTGAAATTAATCTCTTGATTAAATTTTTTTTATTTGTCATTTTTTACTATAGTTAACGTTCTATTATTTAATTGTACTCTCGTTTTGTATCAAATTAATTGTTGTGTCTTTTTAAAAAAAAATTAATACTTTTTGTATACTTACATGTATTGTATGTATACAATTTTTTTACATGTATGGCTTCGGCCGTGTATGTGAATAAATAAATAAAAAAAACTGCAGTTTATACCCAAATATTATTTAAATAAGTAAATAAAAAAATGTATTTCAGTGAGATCCGTTTCAAAATAATTCAAAGCCAAATAAATAATACTCATTTTAAACATTTTCCATACGCAGATGTGAGTGTACGAGTATCTAGAGCAGTGGTTCCCAAACTTTTAATTTCGCGTACCACACACGAAATTATAAATCAGTAGCGTGCCACTAAACTAGAACTCGATGGTAAATGATTTCGATCATCATCTACAATCACTGCACAATTTAATGGCCATGGCTGCTTGCGTACCACCTTAATAATTGTCGCGTACCACTGGTGGTACGCGTCCCATAGTTTGGGAAACACTGATCTAGAGGATTTATCAATTATGTAATTTTCAACAGACACCCAGTACCGTCCCAATTTACCTTAGATAGCTATTCATCAAACCCTGGATGCGAAGATTCTCAATAAAAATTAGTTATCCAACTGATAATAAAACCCAGGATCTCGATGATCCTACTTGACTTTTAAGCCATCTAATCAACTCATTTGAAACATACTATATTTGGGTTGGTTGGAAGATATCCCCTTGGCGATATACTGTCTCATTGCGCAACATCATTAATTTGTATCATCTCTAACTAATTTTGTAATTGATTTGTTCTATATTTTTCTATATTATATAAGTTTTTTTTTGTTTTTTATTATTATTATTATATTTAACGGTGTATAAATATGTAAATAACATCGTAAGTTTGTTAATATTTCGTACCCTTGGTGTTTTTTTCAAAACATGTATAAAATTTACTGTTATTTTGAAAAGTTTCTTTTAAAAACATGTTTGATTAATGACTTTTAGTAAAAAGTTCCACATGCCGCTCTTTAGGACTCGGCAAACTTGAAATATTTTTAATTAAAATTACTCGTCTCACATTAATTATGCATGCAATTCAATGAAGTTTGTAAAATAGGTTGTATTTAAATATGACCAAAGACTCCCCCTAGATACAATATTTTTCACACACATAAAGGCGGAGATTCAAAAATGTAAAAAAAACTCAAGTAATTATATCTTATATGCCTTCCGATAGTTATTTTTTTATAGAATACCGTTCAAATATTATATGTATAAAATGAAGATAAGTCATATTTTTCACTTGTAATTGATGGTTAGTAATTGAAACATCTGCAGGTTATACCATTCATTCGAATATTAATGAAGATCGAAGAAATAGATCCAACTAATCAAAAGAAAATAAAGATTACCTTAATTTGAAAAATACTACAAAATACCTTTTATCTAAAACAATGTTTTTTTTTTTATTTATTTATTTTATGTAACTGGACAAAGATATTTATTAATCGAAGTTGACACCAATATACGTGTAAGCTGAAATTCGACAGTGTTTTCACTAATCGCAAAATATTTATGTTACTTAAAAGGTAGGTATTTAAAACGTTCGGCACATAGATATCAGTATGTGGATACACATGAATTTTCATAATTATGAAGTAACAAAAAGTGTGCACGTGTTTGATATTCATGAATATTTAAGAATCCATATTGATATCAAATCTCATAAACCATTAAAATATTTATCATTTAATTGGAATATATGTAATATTTTGGAAAATATGGATAAAACTGTTTCATTAAACTAATTTTTTTTAATAATTGTCTTTTGATATAGGTATTAATTATTTAGATTGATAAAATAAAACACTGTTTTTCACTTAAATTATTGTATTTTCAAAAGTTTTTCAGACAACATCAATCCTCATATATATACCAGGCTATGGGTAGGTACACTTAATTTCCATTATAAAATATAATTACGGTTTTATCCATATAACTTCAAAAAGGAACGATATGCTTCTGAGTTTTTCAGGAATGGATTGTACACATTATCACTTTATTACTTTTACAAACTTACCTTCGTGTTATTGTGCGACATTTTGCTTACAAATCGTTCCTCAGGAAACAATATTTTTTTAATTTTTCCGCCACACACGAGATAAAAAAAGGTTTTATTAAATGATCTCAACCCTGTGTATATTTTGTTATTTTGCTCCTGTTTTTAACCAAACAATAAAATAAAATGCTTGAATAGTAAAAGAAAGAAGAGATACAATAAAATGAAACGATGCTGAAAATCCAAATCGTTAGTATTTCATACATTTTGATAAGTTTTTATGTAAATCGTGAATACTTTCTGGGTACGTGTATTACTATGTTGTCTAGTGACTGTTAATATCATGTACATAATGGTCCACAAAACAAGAATAATAATCAAACTATTATTGTAAGGGCATTGCATTGCAAAAGGAACTTTGACACGATATAATTTATCAATATCTTCGAGACTAGTACGTATATCAAACATCCAGAAGTTTTACAAACTAAATATATTTATTATTTGAACAACATTCAACAGACTCTAGTAGATATTAAAGTAGAATGTACCAACTGTATAGTATTATGGATAATTATTATGAAGATAATATATAGTGTCTCTATGGAATAGTTAACTGAACATGATGGAGTACTTTCTTTGTAATGAGTGACAGATGCGCTAAATAACAAACAAGATTGCTTTATTCCTTTTATGACTTCACGAAGTCTCGCATTGCATCATTATACTTTTGTCCTAAGGATTGATCAATATCTCTCACAATATTTTATTTACTTTTGAGTTCTTTTACTTATTTAAAGAAAATAATATTTTAAAGTAAATAAGGAAACGATTTGTTAAAAGGATTTGTTAAAAGTTCAATATATTTCGTATACTCTTATAATAGATTTATAATATTACGTAATTGCTCAATGCGACATAAGTGTGATCACTCAATATGTATGTAAAATGATATAAATGAGTCGGTAATTTAAACATTAGTTCCATATGTCTCATTCGATTCACGAGTAACTTATTATTTCGTATCCTATGCAACCACCTGCGACAAATACGAACGTAGTGAACCAGATCATTAATTTAACGAATTCATTATACCTTCGAAATGCCAAAAGTTGTTCGTGAAGTATTGTTTATAACAGTACCTACACTGAAACATGTACGAAATGCCATAAAAAGTAAAGCTAACATATTTCTTTAAACGTTTTAACAATAGTATTTGAGGTAATTGAATGAACTCGCCTATATTTTCATAATTTATTTATTTAATGAATATTGAAACATACCAAGATAATTAATAGATTTTCTTTCATTAGAACCTTTATGGGAAAATAACAAATAGAGATAGGGAATAAATGAGAAATTCATAATTTATCAATATAGAAAATCTTTAAAGTTTTATCAAAATTTATTATCAATATTAATCCTTCTTTTGTACAGCGTTGAAAACTTTTTTATCTTTATTTTATAATCAATTATAAGATAGGTATATACATAACATAACATAACATGTATAGACAATTCACACAGACCGAGCTAGTCCCACATTAAGATATGAATCTTGTATTATGGGTACTAACACGACGATACCAAGCAGCTCATGCTCTATTATTTTTCAGTGCGTGTTTATATACTATTCATAAGACGAAATCATCGAAAATTTCGACGGAGATTGTGTATTCCACATTTCTTTCACTGTCTCAAACAAGTGGAGCCCGTATTAAATCCTATACCAACGGACATACTCGTGTTCGTCACATTGAATGTAGTAAAATATGTATATCTAGGAAATAGGAATATTATCTCTAGTTGTATAGGTAATATGATACGATATTGGAAGTTCTTCTGGAACAATGAAATAATGTTATAGTAGCTACGAGTATAAACCCTTTGTATGTCCAAAGAAAGACATGTCTGGGAGAAATTATTCTTATTCGATCGCTTGCAATATTATTTCCCTTTGCACCATACAAAGTATAGTTGTCATAATCATAACGTGCAATATTCCAAAGTTTTATGCATTCTAGTTAAATAAAATCATTCTTGGGTTGTGTCAAAATAGAAATGTTGATATATATTATATGTAGGCAGTATCTTAACTTATATGGAATGAATTTACTACTACTAGGTCATGACATCACCCACTAGTGGGTTAGCCAGCAGACTTACTGGATAAACATAAACTATTTTTTTTTTGGCAAAGAAATTAAGGATATTCACAGCGAGTGGTGAACCTAATTTTTGAATTAAATATTTTAAATATCTTATCCGTTTAGTGAAAAAAATATCTGTTTGTAATAGTTTTGCGTTAAAATATTCCAAAAATCGTAAGCAAGACTGATTTCTTACAATTTTCTACTTTGTTCAAATTGACGTCAGTTGAGTGATTTTTTTAAGTAAGCTATCGCACTTCTAGAAGCTTATCGCAGACGCTTCTTATAACTTCTTCTCGCTGTTGACGCTGTATCGCTGTAATATTACAAACTCTTCTTATCGCTTATTATCAAGCTTATCTTTGTAAGCTTCTGGAAGCTTATCGCATACTTACATCATAATTGTTTACCTTATTATATCTTATAACACGTGTATTTTTGAGCTTGTTATCTAAATTAATTACTTACCATCATTCCCTTAAAAGTATGCACTAAATTCTTATATTATATATCTTTACTCAAAACACGTACCTTCATCTGTATATTGATACACTAATGTAATGGTAAACCAGTGTTTTTCAGGTATATGAAAATATTTTTGTTTATCATTTGTCTACTTTTTAAATGATCCTGATGTTAGTTCATTATAAAGTAATTACTTAAATTAAATTTAAAATACATTCTAAATTTAATGTAAAGGTAAGCAAGCTTTTGAAATTTGGTATCTGATGTCGTTATCAACGTGCCTCTTCAAATGTTAATTGGCCAATATCCCTGCTTAGGCAATGTAGAAATCAAGAGCTTTGTGAGTAAAACATTATCTAACTTATCTAAGTATGTAACTTCATACCGAGCTATAGTTATAATTGCTTTTAAATATTGCGTCATCATATCCCACAGAATACTACTTGCAGGCGAATCACTTTCCTAATCCTCGTAAAAATCGTTATCACTCCCATCCCATATAATGATTATAGTGTTTACACCATATTCCTATTTACCAATTATAAACAGATGACATGACTATTTTTATTCCCTTGACCTAAATTTGAATACTATTCGAGAAGCAATAAATCCAAATAATCTCCCAGAGACATATTAATTCATAATTTCTACAAAAAGTAATAGATATTATATTATTCAGTTCAATCACATTCATCAAGAAAAACCAAATCAAACACAAATTGTTTGGAATTTTGCTCAAGCTGTAGTATTCCAATTATAATAATCGTGGTATAATTAACTTGTGATAATTAACTTCTACACAAATTTATTCGTTATGACATCTAGAGAGTATTTTTATTAACTTTGGTAGATATAAATACGTTGGTGATGTAATAATAATACTATACCATCAAGGCATACCCTACAAGTGGAGTAGCCAGCAGACCAGCCGTATGCAATAAACATGGAAGCTGTCCTGTAAGTGCCAATAAAAAATATTATATTCAAAATGGGTGGCAGACCTCTTCTATAAATTTGAGATGGAAAACACGTTTTTAATTTAAGATAAAAACTTTGTTTTATTTTTACGAACACATAATAATTAAAAAACAATTTTGTTATAATAAACCCTCACTCCATATCACATGTAGGTTAGGCAAAGCGACCAGAAAGCAACAAACTCCGTCCCTATATACCTCTTTCGCTTATTCTACATTTATAAAATGTTTGTACACGCACGCCAATTTCTCTTACATAGCACATGGCCGTCCTTAAGAATTTGATGCTCGTGATCAAACCAAGTAATAATAAATAATAAACAATTTTCTTCCAATAAAATATAAACAACTGACACAGCTTTGACAGAATATGAACAACTGTAGCCTGATTTGTAGTTTATGTCTTTCAAAATACAAATAGTATTTAAAAACTTTTCCCTTATATTCAGGTAGACCCTAGACTAATACACTTATCAGTTTTTTACTCGTACTCTAACTTGGACCAAAACAAATAGTTTTTCTTTTATTCATTTTAATGTACTAAAGAACATAAAAAACGGATAAAAAACTAGAGAAACAGGAAACATGGAATGTTCACAGCATTCTTTGGTTAAGTAACTTTTACACTGCAGACATTTTATTCTTAAAATTACATCACGGACGATTAAATCTGCTTTGAATTAAAAGTTCCACCTACATTTTGATGCTAGAAGTCTCTGAATAAATAATATTAATATAATAATATAATTCTCAAGAGTAAGTACCCGAGGAATAAACAGCTGTTCTTGCCACTAAATAATAACAAGGTACTAATAAGGTACTCAATATACACATACTATAGAAAACTCTTTATTTACATTGGATGTAAATAATATAAAATTACATCGAGAAAAATGTTAAGAACTCTTTTTCTTATTCTTTCACTGGCGGTGAAAGCTAGTTATTTATTAGCTGCGCTTAAAAACAGTGGTACCAAAACAAAGTTTTCAAAGTAACAACAGGGATTATCTCATATTTAGGTTTGCTTACTTGACCATATTCGTAAATCCAAGATCCTATTTCAAAAATTATATTATTGTGAAAGACTTCTGAATCTTATTGTAAGTTTTCTAATACGTATTACATATTTATATGAGACGTTATCTTGGTTCCTAGAACTTTATCTCGATATTGCCCATCCCAATTATTATTCAATAAATGTCTTGAAATAGTTAATCTTAAACTATCAATATCGTTCATTGTTTTCATCGATAATATTTGCCCTAGTTCACTGACAAGCATCTAGATATAATTTCCTGTTGTCGGAAGCCATAAAACTCTGATTCGACTTTTGAATGAATAATTTTATTTTCAAATTATTTTTTTCCCATGTCTCGTTTTCGTAACGAGTATGAACTGAAATAAAATAATTTTCCATATGATAAGTAAGCCTAAAGAACTATGGTTAAATTTGAAATGATGTGAATGTTTGAATGAAACCCCAACCGTAATAATGTTTCATTTAATAAAAAAAAATCACAACTTTATGACTCTGCAAATTATTTTATCATTATTTAGTTTCCTCGATATTAAGTGATTTATTATATAGGATAATGTATTTGTCTTGCTGGTATGGAAAAACGTAATAATTGTTGGCAAATTTCCCATAAGATAATACACTGTTTAAAATATACGCCTTCATTGCGGTATGTAAACAATTAATTAAGACAATTTCATATTGCATGCTGTAAACTGTGATTTATATACGTACATTAAACTTGCTTTATCAAATATCATCATAATCCATCAAAAACACGCTTGGAAACAATTATCACTGAATAATAATCCTGTGTTCACACTCTAAATAAAAGTACACATTGGTAAATAGCAATTTTCATTTGATTTTGATATCAGATTTTAAACCACTTGGGTATAATTCATAAAAAAAATATTAATGTTGTTGACCGAAGGTACTTGTTGGAAGTCCATTTCAAGATAAATTGAAAAAAACACAATATATAGTTAACTTCCAAATGACTTTATTAACTTCGCGTACTAGTATTCGGAGACTAGTATTCGCGTACTAGTATTCGGAGACTAGTATTTACAATGTTAAAGTCACTGTACTCATATTGAGCTAAATCATATTGTTATTTTTATAAGTACTTACTTCCTTTTTCTATTAATAATTGATTCACATGTACCTACCTTAAGAAACTTAAAATTTTAGTTAATAATCTAGCATTTTTGCTCTTCTCTGATTTGGGTTTTCTGTGGTTTCCCCATTTCGCAATAAGGTAAATACCGGAGAAGTTAGATATTTATAAGTATTTTTCTTAAATTATTCTCTCGTGAATCCGTCCACAGCGGTTCACTTTCCAATAGTTTTTTATCACTGAATTATAATTACTTTCTTATCAACACGGGCTTCTCACAAATTTTTTTTTTCAAATCCTATAAATACTGTTTGTCTCTGTATCTTATTTCACTTTTTTACTAATCGCCTGATGATGGAGACGAGAGTCTCCGAATACTAGTACGCGAAGTTAATAAAGTCATTTGGAAGTTAACTACATATTGTGTTTTTTTTCAATTATCATAAAAAAAATATATCTTAAATATAACTTCAAATAATACGCTGTGGTCGATTCGGAAAGAAAAAGTTATTGATAAAAAAGCATAATATATGGTTTCCAAATGTGCGTATCAAAAATATTGTTTGTATAATGATCACGGTTGGATAATTTTGTCGTTACAAGATAAAAATTTCACGTGGATATATGTTTATTGAGATGTTTACAATAAATAAATAAATATATTTGTAAACATCAACATTATATTTCCCAAAATTACCTAAGGTATGTCCATTTTCAATATGTATAATTCAGTTGCTTTGTGGTTATAAATATCTATATTATGTATATACGTACATCCTATCTCAGTACCAGCCACATGTAACGAAGCTGATAAATAGAGAAACTATATAACTATCATTTATGTTATATAGTTTATATAGTTACTTAAATATTATTTTCCTGCAATTTACTGTATCGCTGTTGTATAATTCCATAATGAAATTTAAACAAATCTTACTTCTTGATTTTTATTGAGAGAAGCGTTTTTCGTCGTTGAAAGTAGAAGAAAAACATTTGTTTTTAATTTCATTATCCTGGAAGTTGTATCTTTGTAGTTTAAATATTCTAAGAGAAGGAATCTCTTTATAGTTTAAAGATTCTAAGAGATGGAACGTTATATAACTAACCCTTTAAGGTCTTGGTTCCCAAAGATGTAATCACCGTTTCGAGGATATGATTTTTTTTAAAAAGATACATCTGGGTTTTTATTATAAACCCAAATACAACCTCATACACCTTTCACAGTAAGCTAAAATTTAATGTCGTGAAAGGAGAGTTTGCCGGTACATGAAATCGAATTACGCATCTCTTGTGTATGAAGCCGAGACTGTACCTCCAGACTACCGACGGCTATAATTTATTTTTACCATAATATGAAAATTTAACGATCAATTCATCATGATTTTTATGATCTATTGACATTTGGTCTCCTGAAATAGGTATTAAAATATTTGCCCAAAAAATGGACGACAGCGTAAACGATTTTTTTATGATAATGCAGTTTATTACCTTATTTTTTAGCATTAATAACACCAAAGTTTAATTTAATATGAGGTATACCACTCACCCTGAATGCCTTTTTTACTGACATGGAGAGAGCGACCTGCATGTTTGTTAAATGCGATAAGTCTGCTTACTATTCCAATTGTGGGAGGTGTCATGATGATATCGATAATTAAGAATAGATGATAAGATTTTCATAATAATGGATGCGTTAACAAAAAAAAACATTTTGTTCTCTTTGAGACAAATTTGCCCACGCAATATTTTCCAATAGGTATAACATTTCAAAAACAATACTGTAACAAGCCATGACCCCAAAACTAATACCTTCAAATGCGAGATTTATAGCTTTACAAAAAAAATATTGTTCAAGAATTACATTTTGTTTATTTATGAAATTTTGAAATAAACCACAAACTATGTAGATATTTCGTAGAAAGTTTTGTAATTATTCAAGCGTTTCAATATTTTTTTCTCGTACATAACTATGTAGTCACACAGCTACTAACATAACTAGGTACCTGGTACCTAATTGTATTCAATAAACCAATTTTGTTTTCAAACAAATGAAAAATAACACGATTCATATATACCTACCTAGTTAAAATTAGACATTCAGGATGGGTGGCAAACCTTATCGATGATTTTAAAAAGTAAAAATCTTTATTTTTCGCCTTGGATATATCTAAAACAGATTTTTTAATACTACTACTACTACACCATCCTACAAGTGGGGTAGCCAGCAGAACAGCTGCTTGTAATAAACATTCAGGTCGTACTCTCTGTGTCAATAAAAACTAAGACATTCAAGATGGGTGACAAACCTCATCGCTGAATTTGAGTTTTTGGATTTTTTAATTCATTTATTAAATTAACTTACACTGATTATGCGTTATTTTTCACAAAATTACCTTTGCATTACGTAATTATAAAGCCAAGCATTCTACAAATCAACAAAGTGAATAATGTCTTAACATATTTAACGAAATATTTTTGAGACATTGCATCCATTAGTGGATAAATCTGTCGCATTTATTTCAGAATGTACCTTTATTATGAACGACAAAAACCTATCACATTTTTTTAGTATGAAGTTTAATAGGATCTAGATCTGAAAAGTAAATTAAATTTTAATGGATACTGTGGTATAAATCTTAATTTATTTTATACATTGAATAATTGCTCATCATAATATAAAACTTCATTTATAGTCCACTTTTAAACAAATATCATGAACTCAGCGATCACACTAATTAGCAAAAATAGATAGATTAGTTTTCATAATTCTGTAAAATATATACAGTAACATATATAATAAAATATTCTTTAACTTATTGTGTGATATTGTGCCTATAAATTACTGAAATGAATTCTCTGATAGCAAAGTAAATTTACAAAGTAGAAAAAAATATATGAAAGAACAAAGTTTGTAACGTTAATAAACTTATGAAACTATCGCGTCACAAGAAGAAGAAAAAAAAAATTGGTACCTAGTTTGTTTTTAGAAAACTGAGATATTTCATATCTTTTCAATTCTTCTCTAACTTATTCAGAGCATTCGGAACATTAATTACCTCCCCATATATTCACAAGGTAACAAATACAAGACGAAAGTAAGGAAAATCAGGAATGAGAATCATATAAATATAGTATATAACTATTTACTGAATGATTGATTACAGAGATCGAGTACATGTGTAATATAAGTTTTGTGCGAGTTCTATGTTGTCGATTCTAATAGTTACAAATAATAGCATGTTAAAGTTTTTCTCATTGACCTATGTGGTATAGACTAGTAAACCAGTACCAATTTTTTCAGAAAATATGTTTCATAATTAATATTATTATTATGCTGTTTCACTTCATAATATTAAAATTTTAATGGTATATTTCCTACTTTTACTTTAGTATTGGACATCTTATAATCTGACAAAGCCATTAAGATACACTTAAAATAAAAAAAAACAATAAGTTTCCTTAGAGGGTTACACCACAGATGTGTTTGGTAGCTAAATTTTATCGGTCGCATAAACAATTTTTCCTTTGAATTTCCAGTCCATACAATATAAGGTTTATGGTATTTCTAGATCCATTTACAATTACTTTTTCCCAGTATAACATAAGTACAAAAATCAGCAGGTGAGTTCTAAAGGAATAAATTTAACATAATTTTCTCTTAGTAACGTTAGTTTTTCATGATGACTTGATGCTTCATTACTGAATAATTTATATTATTTCATGAAATTTAATATTAATGCCTTTGATGTGAGGTAACACAGTCGTTTTCTCATATTTTTTTTAGTGCCTCATATATTTACAAATGAATATTAAAAAAATCACTAATAGATAGACCTAGAAATATTTGTCTTATTTCAGATCAAATAGATACAGTGACAGTATAGAATATCAGATTGATAAGGATCCAATTATCATCTGATGTGTGCAATAAAATGTGTTCAAGATTTTTTGTTCCGGTAAATTTCATGCATTTATTACATCGCTGTACCAGTGCAATACTATAACATCTCAAAATTTAGGGGTTTTGAGTTACATACACCATTGGATTCAGCAAGACAAGACGTTTCAATGCAATACTAAAACATCTACAAATTTATTGTATATCCCCTAAAATTGGTATATATTTCTGTACTGCACAAACTTATTTGAGCCATATTGTCAGAGTAATAACATAACATCAACAAATGTTACAGTACTCCTTGATGCAACAGTGAAACATTACAGAGCAATACCGAAACATCGCAAAATGATTCACTATTGCACGGCAGAAATCGATATCTATGGTAAAATTGGTAAACACCAATAATTACATCATGTTAAATGCATACATGGTCTGCTTGTGAGATATGCTGTGACGGCATAGTAAATTTTATGGAGAATTGTTGAAGCTTTTTTAATAAGGATGAGAGTTTTATTACGTGTTTGCTATCGATAGTTTTTCTATTAGTCAAGGGGAGGATTAAATAGTTATTTGTTTAGGAGACCGTGAACATTTCTTCTCTTATACGTGTTTCAAACGTAGATTAATAGAATATCGATTTATAAATAAAAGAATCTATATGTACCTAAAATTTATTAATAAAATAATCCATTCTCTATGGGAACAATAGATTATTTATTTTCTTCAAGGTATGTTTAAGAATAACATGATTTATTCATGTGAAGTAATGGGTGTAAACAAAAATATTTACTTTTCATTAATCAAGATATGAATCCTTAACCTCTCGCCAACATACATTGCAATAGTCCACACACATCCATCATTATCAGCAAACTCACTATGTAACTACCTTTGCACGCTTCAAATCGACACGAGTTTGGCTGCTAGTTCACATTAGTATGTATGTATAACTAAAAACTACTCCAGCTTAGAACACAACGATTTCAAATTGACATGTAATGTTTTACATATGTATGTATTTAGGTTACGGATATAATAATATCATTGTAATGATCTTGCAGAATATAATTCATCACAAATATAATATAATAACTTAATAGATATATAAAAGCAAAATAAAATGGGTTCGTCGGTAGCCTGGAGGTAGAGTCTCGGCCTTGTGAACAAGGAGTCCGGGGTTCGATCCCAGGTGCCGGCAAACTCCCCTTTCACGACACAAGCTTTTAGCTTACTGTGAAAGGTGTATAAGGTTGTGTTTGGGTTTATAACAAAAACCCAGATATATCTTTTAAAAAAAAAAAAAATGTATATCCCTACTAAATTGAACGTGTAGCAGCAGTTTCTGTACGGAATAATTAAGCCTAAGATTCAAGTTAAAGTTTTCCATTAATCTTAAAGTTTTGAAAATTATGATAAACATGTCTATGTTTAATATTTAAGTTTTTTACCCATCGGCTATAATGTACCTCTCTGAGTAATTAACAAGCATCAACCTATAGATATAATTTAAAAGTTATTTTCTATCACAGATTTTTTTTTATTTTTTTTTTTTAAAAAAGATATATCTGGGTTATGTTTGTTACAAACCCAAATACAACCTTATACACCTTTCAGAGTAAGCTACTAAAAGCTTGTGTCGTGAAAGGGGAGTTTGCCAGTTATCAACTCATACTTTGTTTTATTATATTATTTTCAACCCAAATCCTGAATGTTGATCGTTATGAAGTTGTGCATCACATAAAACACAAACAAATGTCCATGAAAGTGTAGAAACATGTGTTTTGACTTTTGAATAATATTTTCAGCAAAAACAGTATTCAGCGAAAACAGTTAAATATGAAATTAATATAAAATTTCTACCAAAGCTAACAAAATATTCTTATAGTTAGTATCTACATAGACTCTTTTAAAAAATATGTCATATATTATTAAAAATTGAAACATTTCAAAATGTTTTCACGAGAGCAATTCTTTTATAAAAACATTGCTTGGTTTTATATATATTGAACACACATTCAAAATTTGCTTTTGAATTCATAACATTTTCTTTTAACATATAAAATCTGATGAAAAATATAAATGAGAAATAAAATCATAAGCAACATAATAAAATGATTTTGTATTTAATAATATCATAACATTTGAGAAATTCATGTTTTATGAAAACATTTCAAAACGTTTTGAGGAATAAACGTAAAATATTTTTATATCCCGCAGTAGACATAATATTATTTTAGCTTGTTTTTCATTGTACATAGATTAAAATCTCGTATATCTGAACTATTCAATGTTGTCACGGTCGCCTGTATTGAATGATTGTATGCTGTTGCTGGTTTTTCAAAAAAGAAAAAAGATCCAGATTGAAAATACGCAATCATAAAATGCAACAATAGAAAATCTCCATATAAAATAAATATCGTATAATGGTAGAATTTATGACGTAAACAATAGTTATAGTAGTAGTAGTAGTAGTAAATACTTATGTTGAACAACATTACATGTAGGTACCTACTACTCATACAATAGTTTCCTATGAGATAATGTTTGTTAGTTGGAGCGTACTCATGTTCTTGGTTCAGATAATTTAATACCGGTGGATCCAAATTGAGTATTTTTATACATGAACGTTGCATGAACGTAGAACCTTAATATATCTGTCTACTTTTATTATTATCTACTATGATTATTTCCCTTCTACTCTATGCCTTCGTATTACTTGCTCACCGATTCAAAATAAGCATCCAAATACGCCAGGATACTAATACTAGATGCACTCACTCACCTACTGTGACTTACAATTATTCACATTTCATAGATTAGTGCAGATTTTTTTTAGTCTGTACTTAGCATTTCTTCGTCGTTAAATAATGTCAACATTGAGATCCACTTTATACTGGAATAACTCAGGAGTCGTAGACCCCTATATATTAGCACATTTAACTCAAGACCGCCGCGGACACAGAACCAACTGCAAGACAATGCGATCTAACACGAACACTACGTAATCCGAGCCACATTCGTCACCCGATAAATGGTACGCACAGTCCACGTTCTAAGGCCCCACCTGCGTCTGCACTGAGAAAAATTCTCAAAACGAATCGTTGGTAGGTACGTACTATCAGATAAGGACCAGAAATAGTTTTTGGTAAATTTACCAATGATTTGTTTGCGAAAAGTTAATATTATAGATTCGTACTAATGAATCGTTTGTACTATCTCTGGTCCTAATCTGATAGTACGTACCAATGATTCGTTGTAAAATTTCGTTAGTATTTTCTCAGTGTGGAGTCTGTGAATTAAAGAGAGACCCGCCTCACACCCGGATATTTCAGGAGTCATAGACTCCTATTTATCCGCACATTCAAACCAAAATTGTCCTCATGGACGGACCATTAGGCAGGTCTGAAGGACCGACCGACTAAAACCACTATCGTGGGAATCTTTTAAACTACACTCTCTCTTCAATGCCCCTTTCAAAACTTTATTTTATTGAATACAAATTGATGACAAATTTATATAAAAAGACACAAAACAGGAAAAGAATAGCATATAAGTAATAAAAGATATATAAAATCGAGTAAGTAAATGATAATACCTACATACAAATGGTGAGTAACAGAAAACCGAGGTGAGGTGTCCAGAAACTTGTTATTTAGAGTCTGAGATTGCTCAATGCCATCGCGGAGGGCATGATCGAAGACAAGAGGACATGCACTGTAGCACATATTATGTACAGTGCTGCTTAATGCATATTTTATGTTTTTATATGTATATTTTTTTTTCAACATTTGCTTTGTTTTTTATTTAGGTACTTTTACTTTTTGCCTGTAAAAAGGTACATAAGTATTGATAATTTAAATCTATGTGGAAATCTGAGTACTTACAACGTGTATTAAATAAATACATTTGTAGATACTTACATCAATCCTATTTATTGACACTAAAAAATGTTAGATAAATTACTTAAAAAAAATGCAACTAAATGAGAGAATTGTATCTTGATCTAAAAACAACGTTCCATTAATTGGAATTTTCATTTACCCTTAGTCTTCCTGTAGAAGAATACAACACCTCGCAAGTTATTATAATGAACAAGAAATTAATATTCATCGGTTCTCAGTCTATGAGACCCTTTGAACACGTTCCCATGACCATAATAAAGTTGGAACTCTGAGAATAATGCGGATTTATTACACCGAGTCACCCTTTGCACATAATCATCTCATCTCATTGTCTGCTGGTCTCCTTTGAAAACAAATCACTTTGATTGTGCCTCTGCGACCTCATCACTGAACTCTCGGTTTTATTATAAAACATAATTTCAATACGTGACAGAGAAACTAAGATAATGTTAATGATAGTTAATAATAATTATCATTGAATTGAGGTTTAACAACAATTATTTTAAATTGCCTTCCAACTTAATTTTATTTATGTAACAATAGGTTTTTTATGTAAAAAAATACCAACATGTCCATCCGCATATGTATATATTTATTATTATATTTTATAAATGACGATTTTTGATTCTCGATAAAATTTTACAAAGCAGTTTATTAGACAATGTTCAAAATAATATATAAAATTTCTAGTTCGTGGTTGTTGAAAATAATTAAAATGTCAGCAGATATAACCTTTATAAATGCAAAAATTTACTATTTGTGGCTGTTTGACAAATATTTTTTTTTTTATAAAAGATATATCTGGGTTTGTTATAAACCTAAATACAACCTTATACACCTTTCACACTAAGCTAAAAGCTTGTGCCGTGAAAGGGGAGTTTGCCGGCACCTGGGATCGATCCACGGACCCCTTGTTCTGAAGGCCGAGACTCTACCTCCAGGCTACCGACGAATTACACATAGGATAGCCTTTATCGTACATATTAATCGTAAATATTTATATAAATTAACTTTAACCTCAAACATCAAATCTTTCCGTTTATAACTTCAGATCAGAGGTCAAGTGAACTATTTTTTTATGATCGTATTGGTATTATACCGCGTATTTATAAAATTGATGGTAATTGCCAAAGATTCAGAACAGAAATGCCTGACGAAATAGGGGTAAGTTTGTGTTCTGTAGTAGATCTCGAAATTTAAAACGTGCAGCTCGTTGCATATTTTGGGGATGGAACTGCAGGGCGTTTTGGTACGGACATCACCCAAAGAACATGAAGACAGCGTGAAAACGCTGCTCTGAAAACAATTAATGAAAAAACGGTGGATATCTGGCAGGAGAGGTGACATTCTTTGAGAAGCGATACACTTAAGTGCTTTCCCGATTCTAGAGTCTGAACTAAGAGAAGGTTCATTGCACTGGATCATTTTATGAATCAATTGATCACTGATCATGGGAATTTCAAAAAAAACTCTTACATTTAAATATTTTAGATTAACCATAGTGCCCCTGTGACTCAGTTCCCAGTTTACTGAATGTGTCCTCTGGAATTGCTCATTCATGGATGTTGCAAGAAGTGAAATGTTTGACAGTATAATTCCAGATACTTCTAATCTGATTTGGAAAGTTAATATTAATTCAGGTAATTTAACGAAATTTCGAAAATTTGGCGAGTTCTAGAAGGACAAATGGAAAATCGTGCGGCTGGCGGGATCGATAGCTTCTCAAAATCTTGTGTTCAAAGTAGTACTAAGTGAAAGATTCTTTTAAATTATTCAAAAATTCACTAAATGAAAGAGACTAAACATTAAAATGCACAGTCTAGTATTCATACTAGAGCAGATCAGAGGGGAAAAGAAAGAGGTACCGATAATCATAATTATGCCATTTCTAAAAAAAAACTCTTTCCCATCCCTGTTAACTGACTTCTTAGTATTGACAGGTGTCAAAAATTGTCATTGTCAAAAAACGACTTACATCAAAATGTGACAGATACTTAAAGGATATTACACGTCTTGCAGAGAATCCAAGAAGTATCAAAGTTGTAATATCATTCAAATAATTGGCAGCATAAAATTAAAAAGATTCATTTTTGTAATTGAAAATTGTTTTAAAGTTTGTTATTTGCTCAACTGTGTAACACACACGTATATCAATAAAGGTAATGTAGACGTAGATGTGTAAACAGCGTAAATTTGTCAAAACTACAACTTTCCTTTATAATCAGAAAGTTGATCAACATTCTAAACCATTGTGCCCGTAAATTGTCAAACAAAATAATTTAACTCATGATACAAGTTGTCTAATGTCTATATACTTTCGAGTATCTAAAAATAAAATATACAAAAATTTACAAAAGTCTTTGAAATTAGTCGAATAGGAAACAAATAGTTTTATAGTTAATAACATATGAGATCAACAATATTTGTGAGTAGTTTCACTTAATTTAACTGCATGGAAGGTCGAGTATATAAAAAAGCCCCTGATTTAGATGACATTTAGTTAATTCTCTCAATTGACTGCCATCGTAATTCGCCCCTGTAAACACGCATCCTATTTAGATTATGTTCTCAGTGACTAAAAGAGAAAACGGAGGGAAACAGATGCCGATTAATTTCGCTAATAATGTACTACATAAAGTATGTAGTTTATTCCTTTATGCGTATCAAATAATTCACAACAAAATAAATACTAGATATTTGATATCTCCGGTTATTTACATATGGAAATATGTAACTATATAAAACTACAATGTCTCATGATTTAAACTTTGGCTCTTAATTTCGTGAAATATTATAAAAAAATTTAAGCCGTACATTTGTGTCTTTTAAAAGCAAAGAAGACAAATGTATAACGAAAACTCTTGATTATTATTTTTATTTTACAAAACTTAGTCTTCGATGAAATTAAAAGTGGTTGAAATAAATCTGAAATTGGGTTTCATGTCATAAGTGGAAAGCTATTTCTATTAGTTAATATAATAATATCTATATTTACAATATACTCGTTCAATATATCTACAAAAATATCTCATTTTCACATGAAATCATACCGCAGAAGAATTTTATCACGTGTGTGAGTTGCTTGTTTTAAAATGATAGTTAATAATTTAAAGGTGCAAACCTTTTTATGGTGTTTCTTTGAAATACCTTTATCAAATTTAAGTCTGACAGTTTATGATGTAATATTTCTCACACCGATTTCCATTATTTTTGACATGAAATATTGACTGTCACCTTCTGAGGCACCGTGATATTATTTAATTAATGATATCTTTCTACATAAAATATTTTCATTGATCTACTGTCTAGTAGAAGAACAAATAAATTTATACCGCGGAATTAAAGTCAATACTTCAAGGTAAATTACTTGAAGAAACTAGAAATAGGCGTATGCGGCGTAATCATTTCTCCATGTATGCAAAATTTATTGTGGAGTTATTCATCTTGTTTGAAGGACATTCTTATTAATAGGTGCACGTCTGCAGAAAATTTATGGCCACTAGAGATTCTCTAAAATGTATATCGAAGTAACACATTCAGTAATTTCTCTGTTACCATACATTAAATCTGCACACTGAAATTCATTACTTTATGAATACTTTATTACCTGTGCATAGTATAGTAGGTATATGAAAATCATGGTCAGTTGTTTTCTGTAGATATTATGTCGTAATCCCATTACAAGGGATTATAAGGAAGGGTCGCCCAGACCACAGAGGTTCGAAGAGGATCGACTAAATCGGCTTTAAATAAATATAATATAAAACACAGCCGATACATCTTCCCGTCCGAAAAGTTGACCTCCATCAAAATTTATAACATGGAGTGTTTATAACAAACACCACAAAGCTTGATTACTGATTTCAAACATTGACCAGACCGTCTTGGATTAAGCACTGAAAGAGGAGTCGTGATTGGGTTGCTATAGTTACTATAAAACCTAATTTTTTTTAACATTTTTATCATCCCCTCATGCAAAATTTTCAATGACGTAGGCTGAAAAAATGGAACTGTCTACAAAAGTGCTTTGACATACCATTAAAAAACCTGATATAGTTTCGCATCATGTTAATTTTTAAAAAAGCCAATTATACCATCCAAAAATACGTAACCAAATCGACTTATTTAAATAATAAGCTGATCTGAAATATCAAAATATTCACCGCACACATTTCGGAATATATTCAATACTTGAACACTTCTTTAATACTTTAGGAGAAATAAGAATTGAAAAACCATTTTTCAAATCCTTTTATTCTCTTTTGCATTACGTATTTATTGAGTTTGAAAATTTTCGTTTCACTGTACAAATTTATTCACAACACCAAGCCATGGAAATCAGTGAAATATAATACAATATTTACCTCCGGAGTAATAATGGCAAAAAGGTTTTGATTTTAAAACTGATTATAAATTCAGAGAAGCGTAAAAGAAGAGGAGCACTCACAACAAAATTTACAAACAGTATCCATATAATTACTTATTATTTGAAGGCATTAAAATAGTAATACAACACATTTAAAAAACTCTAAAAATATAATCTATAAAAATTTAAATATTTACTACAATATTATTTATCTTACACGAGTCAAAGAACTAATGGGAGCAACGGAGAGCTTTCTCAAATCAACGTTTGTAGTGTGGTGGGATAATAATAGCAAACGATTCATCGGGGAAAATACTCATAATATAAAGAATGTTAGAGGTTTTCTTTTGATTATATCTTGATAACTCTTTTGATATTTATTTGAGGATAAAATTTATAAAAAAATCACATCTGGGATTTTTGTGACGATTCATGCATGAAATTATGAAAGTTATCTCTAAAAACTATTCCAAAAATTGCTTTTTTACGATTCAGTGCAATAACTTTTTCCTCATCAGATTTCTATAATGTAAATAATATACTGCTTCTTGTAAATAATTTACTTTGTAATCTTTCACTATTCTGGTATTCAGTCTTTAATAAATAAAGCTTCTTTCAGTCATGCTTTGCTGGCGGGCTTTACGTAATGATATGTTGTGTCGTATTAAAATCAAGATGAAACTTATCTCTTAAGCATCAAGTAACTCTTTGTATAGCTGCTTTTATTGTTTGTAGAATAACTTGGTAGGTACTTATGGAATCACTTTCTTTGTTACGAAATTACAAATATTGTGGATATATAGTTGCTTGCCTTATTGACAATAAATTTAAATTATTTATTTGGGCAATACATAATAAACTGCTGTATAAGCCTTTACAAATATAATACCTTAAAAAGTAAAACTATCAAGTAAAATAATGCACATTAGATGAAAGAAAGAAATAACATACATACTTTCAATCAATTTCAAATCGGTAACTACATTTTCAAGTGAATTCAAGTTTAATATCCAATCATTACATGAACCACAATACAAGGCATGTATATGTCACTCGTAAATGAGTGAAGAATAATATAGAATAGTAGGCATTTATATATATGTATATACACGTAGTTGATATTAATCAAAAAAGAATATGAACAATGGTATATAAATTTTCAATAACATAAGCATGAATATAAGTTTGATAGGTAGAAAATACACATTTTTAAATGGGAAAATACGTAATTATGTAGTTTTAGAAAACAACAAGTACAATAATATTATTTATGGAAAAGTATATAGTTGATGAAAGAATGCATAATAATCAAAATTACAATTCATAACAACAATGTACATTCTACATGTATCTATCTATTGGTATGTAAAAGCCAACCTTACATCACTAATTAATGTAGCATTGTTCGACTATCATCCCCGGTATAGCAAAGTGTAATAGGCCTAAACAGGGCTATCTCTTAAAATATGCAGTGAAAAGTATTTAATATTGAAAAGCAACATTCAAAGGTTTTCAATAACTAAAAAAAACTTAAAAACATACAATCATACATATCATAGTTAGGAGTTTTAAGTAGTTTTAAGAAAAGATTGAAAAGCTAGTACAAAACAACATAAAAAACCAATTCGTTGTTAAGCTCGTACACTTAAAAAAAACAAATACGGTTTCAATAAAATGTTATTTTACAGCAATATTTATTCACAATAAGTGTGTTTATAACTTAATAAAATATCTACAAATCTGAATTAATAATTCATATATCTTCTGTTTCTAATTCGATGGGATATACAATTAATATGGTTGTTCATTTTAAACAATAAGTGATTTTACTTCAAGATCTAGAATATTAATTGCATTGATAGTAAATCTTTTTTTTTCATAAAAACGCGTAGGTTTTAAAGAAGAGCATTTCGCCTGCACTGGAAGTCGTTAATTCTCTTTATTATTTTGTGTGTTAGATAACTGCCAACTAATCCATGAGTGGGCTGTATTAAAAGTAATACATATTTAATGAAGTTCTATAAATAATATATAAGTATTTACCAATTTAAAATAAAAACGCCCATGAAGTAGGCAAGCTTTTTTTGGTAGAAAACTTATTAATATACCTACAGTTTTTGTTTTAAACAGAATTAATTCCATATTCTAAAAGGTACTGTTGCCTGTCACATCTGCTATGCTTCGATAAAAAGATTTGTTACTATGGCGCTAACAACATACCTAGAAGCGAGAAAAGTTTTTCTATTTGGTTCTACATATATTAACACCTACATTAGGTACCTATTCTATTTTCAAAGGCCATCCACTCGTTTACGAGTGATCAGGGACATTAGGTACCTACACCTGCCTGTTTTTTTTTTCTGATTGCTTTCAGTGTTAATATCAATGTCTTTATATTTGTTTTATTTTAAGGAAATTTTGAAAAAAAATTGATTGAAAATATTGATTAGTTATTATACATCTTTTTTAAAATTATTGTACACCTACACCATATCACAGATGTTATCAACACATTATTAATATGAACGACTTGAAAAATATCGGAATATAGTATCATAGAAAAGAAAATTACTTTTTTCGTAATATTAATGAAAAGTGACCCAAACAATTTATCTTTGTCATCCTACGTAACAACTCATATCTGGACATAACCTGGAATTAAAATCTAAGGCTTACTTATCTCTGCAAGTGGGGATAAAAATCTAGGAATTTAGTAATTTCGACTATCAATCATATGGCTTAGAAAAAATAAAAATATTCAGGTAGGATTTGTAGTAATTTCTTTCAAATTGAAAGATATAATAAAATTATTAAATTCGAACCTAAAGTTATAGAGAGAATTCTAACGAAATAAAATATTGGTAAATTCAAAATTAGAAGGCCTCACATACATATGTACATAATATATATAAGATAGTGTCAAACATTTCTCTATAAAAGTAATGTCATTCAAACATTTACAACAGATTGAAAAGCTTTAATCCTATTCACATTCAATGCTTTGATCCACTCTTATAGACATCGTTTTGTTTTCTATATTGTTTATTCACCTTTCTCCGTTTTAATTTAATTTGTGAATTGTATTTACATATAATATAAATAATAAATTAAAACAAATCGTTAATTAGTAAGTAGCGCGTTAAATAAAATCAAATGAATCGGAATACATTAATTATAAATATTTTCATTATGTGCTTAAATATTTTAATAATGAAAATTTTTAATTAAATAAATATTAGGCCTTTAATTTAAATACTTTGTTATAGATTAATACTTTTTATAAACCATAAATTTACCAAAAAATAAATCCTTATGTATTATTAATTCGGAAAAAAATTATAATTACAATATTAGTAAATTTTAGTATCACTTATAGTGTAAAAAACAATATTCGATGGATTTCTTTTTTCTTCAGTAAAATGTTAGTTTTGAAAATCTGATGAATAATAAGGATACATAGCTTATTTTACCTAGTAAAATTATGTTACACAACTTCAGTCGAAATCAGAACTGTAGTCATACAGCGGTCTGAAAAACAACTTTCCAGCCTGGTGAATTATATGGAAAATATTCTATTATACATGTAATCAGATCAAAATAAATAATTATTTTTTTACACTTTTCTTCCATTTCATAACACAGTAAGATTTGAAAGATTTTTAGACTAATGTTGTTAAAAGTCTTTAAATTGCGACCTGTCCTCTATACTTGAGGGATGAAAATCAAATGCCTGGAAACTTTTAATGGATACGTTCCTATTTTTTTATGTACAAACCTTTCAAAGATCTCAAACAAGAAATAATTTCTACATTTTGTCAGAAGTTTGCAAATATTTATACTTTTTAAAGATGCTAGTAATATCTACGTACCTACTTACTGGTCATGCCAGACTGAGGTTTGAAACAAAAAATAAAAATTCAATATTCATTATTTTCTGTAAATTGATTTCAAAAAATTGATCAAGAAATGAATTAGGTAAATTTAGGTGGTTTATATTTGATATTTGAGGAAAATATTGAGAAGGTTGTGTAGGCATTAAACGACAGCAAAAATGTACTTACGGTACTTAATTAAGGCATTTTCCCTAATTCTACCATGTTTCTAAAAACAAGATAAATCCTTTTATAAAAAATACATACCTATTTCATTTTAAACTATAAATGTACTGTCAATGAATAATGCCTGCAACGGGGTAATAATAATAATACATTGACATATTATTCCTTAAATACATTTCATACGTCATAACGGAGATTAATATCCGTGTCTTCAATACTCTTCATAATGTATTCACACAAATATAGTCGAGGTGCTAGAATAGATATTTTGATGTCGAAATAATGAAAACATTTTCAAAATGAAATATAATGTCCGTAAAAGTTTTCCTAATTTTTTTATCTCCCTTCATGGTCAATTTCTCACGGGTACCTACGTCTTGAAAATGGAATCTATTTGAACAAATATGTAATGTTGAAAGATTCAAATATATATGTATTTTACGATGTTGTCATTGCTGTCATATGTTTTATGTGACAGCAATGACAACATTGAGGATGGTACATTACGAGAGGGCATAAACTCAACTGAAGATAATTTTTCACATTATTATAAATAACTCAGATAAATTAGTAAATCATAAATGAATCAGATCAGATCAAGTAATGTGAAAAAAGCTTCTTCCCTAATATCCTGAATTTAACACTACAGACGATCTTTCAGTTTTGATTTCCAATGAGCTCTATACACGTGTATTTATTTCTCCAACGGATTATAAATTTTACTATGCTTAAGTAATGTTTTTTTTTCTTTTTCAGGATGAGAAAAATCAAATTCTTACAACAAATTGTTGGTTGACACAGAACTGGACAGACAGTCACCTGAAATGGAACGCTTCAGAGTTTGCTGGTATCACCGATATTAGAATACCATACCACAGAGTATGGAGACCTGATATAATTCTCTACAACAAGTAAGTATATTATTATCTAGTACTTACCCATTACAAACTTTACATACAACATGTCATGAAATGAATATATACAAGACGGTATATATTATTTTTATATACCTAGATCGAATATTTGTGGTAGGTAATTAATAAAGGGATGAGACTTAGTTTGATCTCAAGTGGTTGTCGAACACAACTAGATATGTAGGAGACAGAGACAGGTATATTTTGGTGTGTGTCATAAAGAGATGGAAGTTGTTTTTTTGTGTGTTGCTAGGGCATTTTTCAGGATCTGAAGAGGTAGGATAGATGACTCGAGGCAGTTTAGTTTTGAACCTAGGAGAGGTGGGACTGAATCATATTAATCTCAGTGTTTGAATTCGACATATTTTAATATTTATTTACCCACCTTCGTAGTAGTTAGTACATTATATTTTAGTGATATTTTCACATTTGGGAATATATATAGATCATCCTAAATTACTTTTAATTAACATTTTAAAATCTGTGAGCCTGCCAGCTGTCATAAGATAAGATTTTTCAATATTATTAATTTATTTATATCTAGGTGTCGTGATATTTAGGAGGATATTGTTGTCTACAAAGTAGTCGTCGTACTCAAGGATTTATTATTTTACAGATTTTGAAAACAAAGGAATTACGTATATTTATTTTCAGCATTTTTGTATGTATGTATGTACCTGTGACTGATATAATATAGCGGGGTACGACACACCTAGAACCAGACCGATAGCAGTGGCGCACAGATCTAGCTAATATTATATTTTTATTTAATTTATTTTACCATTACGAAGGATTAAGCAGTTTGGAGAGGAGTTTTATGTTGAGCAGGATATTATTTGATTTATTTATTTAATTACATATTTTATCATCGATGTCATTTGTCTTCTATAAACTTACTGGATTTTTCTACTTATATTGCTGTGACATTCTAGAATGTATTAATTAACATTTTTGCAAGGCATGGTTATATCGTATTGTTTATGTATTATTATATTAATATATTTATATTAATACCATTTATCCAAAAATCCCTACATAAACCCTTTTCCTTCTAGGGAATGTAGTTTTGTCCAGTCGTTTGTTAGGCCCCAGACGATTTGGGTACGACGTTATTCCTTTCTTAACAAAATATATGATATTGTAGTATATAATTATGCATGATAATTATTTAAATCAAATTTTGTAAATATAAGTACATAGTTCAACTAACAAAATTCTCTCCTTTCCCTATATGCTGGAGGACCCACAATCCATTATAAGGTCTTTGGGCATTTGTAAATGGATATTATGTTTAATTAACTTTAATTATTATTAACTGGTTGGTAAATCACTGTTCGTGATATTGCTAACTATATTAGTAGTCTATCTTATCAGTTCTGTAAGAACACACCTTGCAATCATTAACCTGGTTGGATGTGCGTAGAGATTGGTGGTGCTTTCTCTGCGTATAAATCAACTTAACCAATGAAAAAGTATTTATTTCAAATGTTCTCCGACTGAAGCAGGTACAGCTCCATTCCTCGAATTTCTGCTAGAGTATAGCTTGAAGGGGTTATCTGCGCCCTTTGGCTGAAGCTCAATGATCAGGAATCTTTAGGACTAATATTATTATATGTTTGCATGTCCGCATGTTTGCAACAGATTGCATGTCCTAGTGAAAATATATCTTATATATTATTTTATATATATTCGGCTGTAGAATAGTGCACTCGGGCTCAAAGTACGGCATGGCGAGTTTTGAGACGTGAGGGAGCGAAGGTGGCGCTCCTTCAGCATGGACACAGCATGCTTTCCATGCATTAACAACCAGTAGTTATAGTCTCTGAAAATGATGTCATAGCAATCGTGTTGAAATTTAATTAATATTCAAAAGTAATACAGTTATGTTTTTGGGTGCGCCACTGTCCTTTCGACTCAACGAATTAGTAGGTATGTTATGTTGTAGAACATACATACATCGGCTATAGGTACTATGAAATGGTTATCTTATGTAGGGACATAGATCGGCAACCAGTTACCATACAACATTCTCGTAATGATATAGAATAATATTATTTGAATTTTATGTTATGATGATTGTTATGTTATATTTCGTTATGTTTTATTATGCACTATTTTTATTATGTTATTTTACAGTATCTCAAGGTAAGTGATCTGACGTCAAAGTTGACCTCAGAGTTAATATGTATCAAAATTCATGTTTAAATTGTTTTATTGATTTTGTGATTTTGTTGTTCTTTTTGATTATTGAAATGTATATTTCAGGTGACTTATTTTGCGTCTTAAAAAAAATACACAACGTAGGTAAAATTATCGTCAAAACACAACGTACTGGGTCCAAATCTACGAAAATAGTTAATAGATAAATCTAGACGATCACGAAAGGCCAAAATTCGTTAATTAATTCAATTAGGAATGCGATATTTCGTACGTATATTTGCAACAATGCGAAAATTCATACAATTCTTAGCTAGTCGGATAGGGATGTAAATTCTAGTTTGGGAATCATTTATTACAGTAGGTATAGTTTAGAAGCTAGGATGTTGCAAATTCGGAGCTTAGAATGGTTTAAAATAGGTAGGATCATCACAAACAGTACGAAGAAAAGATGTCACTGTGGTAATACATAATTTTTCTATTAACTAATTCGCAATTGAGCATTTGTGGCTGCCAAAAAAGCCACAGTGTCCTTCTATCACAGTTCAATAAAAGAATCACTAGATTTCTTGTCCTGTAGAAAAAATTCAGAGAACTTTTTGAAATAACGTTTTTTCAAGATTTGGAACTGCAGAATCACAAAAACTTCGATGAAATTAAAACTATTTCTATTCATTCGCTACGCATAAAATTTAAGATATGATATCTATTTATAGATATATTCGTAAATAATTAATGACCAAACGTCATCAACCTATTCTAAAACAATTCGCATTCGCAAGTTATCTCTATAGATTAACAGTAGAATTTATAGTTAGTACAGTACACTTTAATTAACAATAATAATGTATTGATATTATAATCTATCATATTTTTATATTTGTTAGTATTACGTGTATCCAACCACGAAAAATATTTTATTGTGTCTGACATATGTCAGCAGAAAAATAACATGGTTGGTGGTGTGTTTTATTTATTTGAATTGTTCACGACTCAAAAAACACAAAATATTTAAATCACTCATAAATGTTTGATTAGTTTCCAAGTATTATACTTTGTTTCCTTAAAGGAGCGAGCTGGTAAAATAAATATATGACTGCCCCTTCATTTCACCTTGTGAGACAATGAAATACCTTGGTCTGACGATTGATTCGAATTTGAAATGGAATGTTTACCTGGAGGGTCTTTCGGTTCGCTTAAGGAAGTTGATATATGTTTTTAGAATGTTGAGAGATGTCTTGGATGATAATAGGTTGAGATCTGTTTATTTTGGGCTTTGTGACTCTATACTGAGCTATGGTGTTGAGTGTTGGGGAAGTGCAGCTGGTGTTCACATGTATCCTGTTGATATGGCTCAGAAGGCGATTGTGAGGGTTATGAGCCGGGCGCCCTATAGGCATGCATCGGATCCACTGTTTAGGAAATATGGTATCTTGGATTCCAGGCAAACGTACATCAAAAATGTTGTTACGCGTTACAGGAGAGCCTGCCCGGGAGAGGCTGCTTGGGTGGACCGGCGTGGTACTCGCTCGGTTACAAGAGGTACTATGTTTGTTCCGCCAGTGAGAACAACCTTGGGACAGCGCTCGGCAAGGTATCTTGCCCCGAGGCTCTACAACTCTGTTCTAGAGCAAATAAAGTTGCTCGGTGGGTGGAGATGCTTCAACCGGGGGCTAAAGGTTTGGTTGCTTGACACGGGTAGAGAGGAAGCAAAAAAGAGATTATTTTTACATGTTGTGTAATTTTTTGTGCGATTTCAAGGTGAATTGGTTGTTACGGTAGGTACTTTCTTGATGTTTTGTAGCGGCTTGCCTCGATACAGGCACTCGCCTAGTGAGGTTGCTGCGGGTTATGACTGCATAGTCTTGATTAACTTGCTTGTTCCGGCGCGCACGCTCAGTCACATTATCTGTTTTGGCTGCCTGTTATGCATGTTGGATTGGTGTCTTGTTGTTTTTCTTTTTTTAATTTTTTGTATAACTTTTGTAATAAATGACAAACTTGTGGGCTTGGAATTATATAGCAAGGGGTTGGATAATGAGTGCGGGTTGAGTAGGATAATCCATTGTCTTTGATTTGTGATTGTGTGTATTATTTCTGTCCATGTGTTTTTTCAAATGTTTTGTAATAATGATGAATAAATATATATATATATATATTGATAAATATCATCAAATGTGGTTTTATGGTCCAATTAAATATAACTTATTACCTCTATTGAATATCAATCAATGTGAAAGGAACTTCTTTTAGAACTACGTACGACATTCCCACAGTAAAATTTCTAACCCACCGACAGTAAGAACTTTTCAAGTTTACTTCAACATCGTATTGAATTTATGCAAAACTTTATACAATGTTATGCGAATACTTAGTTTATGGCAAAAACGATCTTGCGAAGGAGTTCATATCTTTAGGCGTTGGAGAACTTTTAGGGCAATGTGTCTGACACAATAGTTACAAATAAAAATAGTTTATTGACAAGTTTCCTATTCAATAACTGTAATATTTTACTAGTATTTGTAAATGCTCACGGAAAACATACTATTTAAGGCTTTGTCGTTCATGATTACTCAGTCAAAACGATGACTCAGAACTCTCCTCCAATATACAGGTAAACACAATATACTAGTATACCATCATACCTAGAGGAAATTCCCGGGAAATTTCTTTAATTATTTTTTCCGTTTCCCGGGAAAAAAACCAAACATTTCCCGGAAAAAAACACAAATTATTAGTCATGCAGATTGCCATATCGCTTTCATAATTCACTCGATTGCGGGTGCATTGCCGTAAAATGAAATAAAATTGCCATATCGATACCGAAATCTTTGTTTAGTTAACTATAGAATCGTAATTTTTCCGTAACGTGTCGTTATAATAATCGTAATAAATATAAAATTTCGTAATCAACATAATATAACGCGCTAATCAAATCATCACTTTATAAATCAAAATTATTAGAATAAAATAAAAAATAAAAAACATCGCTTAACAAAAATAAATTGATTATTTATTTTAATCATAAAATGCTGACATGTGTTTCTTTCGGCCTGATGGTACAGTTACTCAATTTGATATTCAGACACATAGGTATACAAGTTTAAAAGGAATTCAATAATTTATCAATTTGCATTTTTTTTAGTTCCATGGTATGGTTTTAATTCTTAATTAATATAAAAACAATATCAGAAAAGAAAAAATCGTTTTCTTTGAAACAGTCGAAATACTTATAATGTAAACAAATAAACGTAGTTACAAATACGACCACAACTTAATATTCGGACACTATAGGTAAACGTTATTTTTATGGCTTTTTTGGAGAATTTGGTCACACGTGCTGAGGAAGTATCATTTCAGTTACGGTCTCTCAATGACACACCAGCCACTCCCCTCAGGAACCGCATTTCTGATGCCTGTAACCTTGATCTCACGTTCTCCGTGAGCATCCAAACCTATTACCCTTTGATAATTATGTTTCCCGTTTCAGTATATCGGTTAGAATTTTATGTGTCATTAATTTTGCTCAAACTTTTAATTTATATCTATTAATACGCTAAACTATAATGAAATGTTGCGCAAGTGCGATAGCTAGTGGACAAACTGCAAGTAATAAATATACAAATTGTTCCCTCCGTTCCAATAAAAAAAAAAGACATTTTGGATGGGTGGTTACCTCATCGCTGAGTTGGAGATGAAAATTTTCATAGGTATACATGAGGTTTAACTAATACCTTCCTTTTATAAAATTTAATACAAACTGATTTAAGTAACTGTCATGAAAATGTCGGCAAAAAGTATATGGGTATTTATTCATCAATTGAATAAATACAGTATCGCAGTGAAAATTAAATATAAAAAGAAAGAAAGTAAAACTAAAACAATTTTTCTTCCATATATACCTACTCGTAGCTATAATAATTCATAGCAATAAAATTTCAAATGTTGTATTGTTTTTAAATATAATCGTATCGGCGTAAATTAGAGTGAATATGTTAAAATCGATAACATAACAGGAAAATATTTCAGTTCTGGTTACTACTACTTACTCTATAGAGACACATATTATTATTATTTCTATCGTGTATCACCAACTGTTACTTAATATAATTTACCGAGGGAAAAGCAGATACCTCTCGTCCATTCAATGTGACAAGACACTATTCTGCAACTATCAGTAGGAGATACAATAACGTCAATACAATGTATATTATGTACCTACATTACTAAGGTTTCTATCTTTAAATTTACTATTTGTTTTTTAATGTATAAATCGAATTACACTTTGATGAAAGATTCTCTTTTAGAGATTACCTCATGGATGTTGTTGGTTGTGATAATTCCTGACTTTCCTTTTTTATTAAGAGAACGCCTTTATTTATTAAAAACTGATTTTATTATTGACTGTTTTTAAATTTACTGTTGATGATTAATAAATAATTAAATAAATTGGCATTCAATAAAATCCACAAATATATTAAGGATATATGCATTTTTTCATCATAACCTTTACTACCTGTATATTCATTACATGTAGTTAGTTCGCTGGCTATTTGTGAGAGATATGTCATGGGGATGTTAAAAGCTTTAAGATTTTAGTTTTCAAATCAAGTAGATATTTGAGGAAATGAATTATTTATCAAACCGAATGAAAATCTCAAAAATGCAATAATTAGTCCGGGTAAGTTAGAAGACATTGCATTTTAGCGATTAACTCGTCCTCTGTACATTGTATAACCGATATTTTTTTATGATACTTTGTTTTGATTTGAAATATAGTAACCAATGTACAGTGAAGAATAAAATAAATAAATTATACTTCTAGCGAACAAGTAGATACATTATAATCTGCTAATTAATTTGTTGTAAACCAAATTGGTATCTAGTAAAACCTTACTGTTAAAGTTATTGTCATTGGGATTGTAAAACATCAACCACTAACTAGCTCCCACATTATATCCTCAACTGATTGCCAAACTGCTAACCACTGACAAACCATGCTACGGACTGGGATAACACGCATTAGAAATAAGTAATTTAAATACAATATTCTTGTTATTCATACACAAGTTTATTCCATGGAATCCTCGTCAAAGAATTACTCTCCGACGCTTTTATATTATATTTCGAGTGTCCTTTTATCATCATCATCATCATCATCGCCCTCAACGCTCCTCTCGGGAGCACAGGGCAGAAACCAGCCTCCTCCATTCAGAGCGTCTCTGTGCCAATTGCGTCACCTCTTTCCACGACATTCCTTTCGCTCTGATATCGTTGTCATAGGAACGGTGTATTATGAAAGAGGGACGCCCGGGCCGACGGAACCCCTGCGGACGGAAGAACAGTACGGAAAAACAATATGAATGGGACATTTGACATTATGCTGAGATGTGCCATCCGTCCCGAATGTCTTAATTATTACTGTCACGAAGAAAATAGCTTAAATATTTATCACACTTAGTTAATTAACTAGCTATCCCAAATGTGGGATTTGGTATATTGGTAAAGAGATAAATTATTACTTACTTCTGATAAGTCGAACAGCCTTTGGAAGGCCTTGGCCTCCAAAACAAAAGATCTACAAGCCTTTCTTTCTTGAGTAATAGATTACCACTCGACTTACTAGATTATTATTTGACTCTAATTACTTTTTGATAATTTTCCCCAGTGCTGATCCCCAATATCCATCATCGGTCATCAACACCAATGTGATAGTGTCCCACACAGGGGACGTGGTTTGGTTAAGCCACGGCATCTACAGATCTTCATGCGACATCAATGTTGAGTTCTTCCCGTTCGATGTACAGAAATGTAAGCTAAAATGGGCGTCGTGGACATACGATGGTTATAAGGTAAACAAACAAATTATTTTTGCAAAAGATATTATAGAATTATTTTATCAGACTTTTTATTTTTTAAAGTATATTGTTATTTTTATTTTATTTTAAAGAATGTTATCAAACTTATATGCCAGCAAAATCTTCAAAGCTTTGTCCATTGATAAGTGATAATATTATGAAAATGACGTGAAGGGTATTTTATTTATTAATCAAGATACAAATACAACTTTATAACGAAAAGTAAAAGAAAGCTTTAGATATTCAATACAACACAAGTTTAACGTACTTCTGTCACTTACATTCTTAAAACTGTCTTAAAAATCTTAGTTCTAGATTACCGTCCTCTAATATGGGCCAATGACTTGGAGAAGGCCCACTTAACGTAAATAGTGATGTACAATATATTATATACCTACAATACATTATTAAGTAAATTCTGCCATTGTTTGATATCACGCTTCCATTAACTAACTTTGATGATTAAATATCAACGTACCTACCTACACAAACAGTCAGCACTTTGATGTGGTTTATTTTGTTTTTGAGTTGGGTGTGTATCAAAGTGCTAGCAGTAGACGTTGAAAGCAAGAAGTGTAATAATACGTTGTAGACCAGACAAAGATCTAGGAATTTTGAGAATAGTAAATAATCCAAAAATATTTCACAACCTTTAACAAAGCATTTCCATATCGTAAATCTATTAATACATATATACCCACCCTGTTGACCAGTTATCATGGTTACACCTAACGTCGCGTCAGCACCATCTTAGTCTAGAATCTTATAGAGCCTATATTAGATATTATGGAAACATCAAATTAATACTATTTTTTGAGTTTTTGACATATTGACGGGAACTGGAGACAGAATTTATTAACTAAGAAGTGTAGATATTACCCATATTTGGATAACCATTTGCTATAGTGGAAGTATTTATTTTTTTGTGGTTTATGAAAAGTATTATATATTTTTATTGCTTACTGATTAATAATTGTTTTGTTAAAGTTCAATTTATAGACCAACGGTTCTTGGTGGAAGTTCATATTAGTAATTTTTAAAATGGAACACGACATATAGTTTATTCCACTATTGACTTTTTTTTGTTTTTTTTTGTTTTTGCGAGTCGGCTTTCAAGAGCTTCCGCTCTCTTGCCTGACGATAAGAATGGGAGCTCTAAAAAGCCGGCTCGTAAAAATCAATAAAGTCAATCGTAGAATAAACTTTATATCGTGATTCATTTTAAAAATTATTAATTGTTTTGTTATTTATTTATTTTTTGGGAACCTTTTATTCAAAAACTCCAAAAACAAACTATTGCTGTAAATAATTTTATAATGTTATAATGAAAAATGTACTCATATTGCGAAACGTTTTAATAATAAATAAATAATCTACAATGCACATCCGTTACTTGATTATTTAAATCGCGATCGATTTCGGTAAACCTATATTATTGACGAACGATATAATACTATATCGAGCGATAGTATTATATCGCTCGTCAATGGTATAGGTTTACCGAAATCGATCGCGATTTAAATAATCAAGTAACTATCGCTCGATATAGTTTTATATCGCTCGTCAATAATATAGGTTTACCGAAATCGATCGCGATTTAAATGATCAAGTAACGGATGTGCATTGTAGAATACATAAAAAAAACATTCAAAATGTCTCGTAACTAAGTTACATAGTTAATCCTTCTAAAATAACTGATATAAATAAATAAATTCAATATGATCCCTCGCTTACAAGACAAGGGTGTAGACCACTAGTCAACTTAGTAGAGTTCGATGGTTAATTAAAAATGAAGCTTAAGAGAGATTATTCAAAATACTGTTTTATGGTAAGGATTTAACAAAATAATCCTGAATAATACTTCTACAGACAGCCTGGTTCATGAAATCCTTCTTCCATATTTTAATCAAAAACAACACACATCAGTTTAGTTACCCACTGTTGAAAACTGTAGATACTCGTCGATTTATTTAAATCATAGTTAAATAATAAAATAATAAAAGGGTGCTTAGTAGACAAGAAATAGTGTTAGTTGATCTGATTTGCCTGAGAGACGGGATTTCCAGCATTGATTTGTCTGTTTTTACATAGACCTGGCAAACTGGCAGTGCGGTACAAATTTATTGTAAAATTGCGTTACAAAATCAATAATAACAGTAATACTTTTTTGCTGTTTCGCTTAATAACATTGAGATAGTAATAGTCTCCCTCCTAATAAAGAATATCCTTCATACTTGAAAAAGACCTTTACAATAAAAAAATGAGTGTCCCTCAGGTCTGAAACACAAAAGACATTATGTAGGTACCAGGTACCTACATAATTATATGAACATAATATAAGGAAACTGTGGTGATTGCTGTAAAAAGGTGGACTTGCAATATGTGGACCATCAGTAATTTCTGAATCAACAATAACATATTTTTATAAAATTTTATGTTTTATTTTTATATAAAATAGTAAAAATATCAGTCTCAAAAAAATATTAAATAGGTATTTATTTTTTAAAAACCTAGTAAGTAGTCATTATTTTCAGTTTTATATCAAACACAAACTTTATTAATAGCCACTACCTATGCATTTACCTACCTATGTGTAATCCATTTTAGAACTCCTTCTATATATATCTTTTCTTGTTAAAAGAATACATCGAAATAAATACGTAGATAGCCTTTGTGAACAATGAAAGAATTAACTGAATTGTATTATTTTTTAGTTAGAAATATACAAACAGTTTGAAGATGGAGATATGAGCAACTATCAAGCCAATGGAGAATTCGATTTAGTCAGCTTTGACGCAAAGAAGAATGTAGAATTCTATTCATGCTGTTTAGAACCATATCCAGATATCACATACGTCATCAAGATTCGGAGAAGGCCGATGTTTTATGTCTTCAATCTTATATTACCTTGCTTGCTCATTAATGGAATCGGTAAGTGAAACAGATTTACACAATTTTAAGGATGTTATTTTTTTTAACTATGTTTATTTATCTATTTTTTTAGCTTTTTATCTGGAAAAACATAAGTATAAATTAAAATGGGGATATTATAATAAATCGATAAAGGTATTGCATTGCATGAGTTCGTCGGTAGCCTGGAGGTAGAGTCTCGGCCTTCTGAACAAGGGGTCCGGGGTTCGATCCCAGGTGCCGGCAAACTCCCCTTTCACGACACTAGCTTTTAGCTTACTGTGAAAGGTGTATAAGGTTGTATTTGGGTTTATAACAAAAACCCAGATATATCTTTTTAAAAAAAATTTGCTTTGTATTGCATTCCTATATTGCTCTTTGGTATTCTACTATTATAATAGTATGCTTGTATCATTTTTTAAAACAGCTGATGTTTACTCAAAAATACATAAAATGCATGTCTGAATATTAGGTAAGAATTACAAAAACGCAGATATTTTTATTAATAAAAAAAGTAAAAATACCCATATGTTTACTTTTGCTTACTCAGCTACAAAGTCAATAGGTACAATTTCTTCCCGGCATACTGAAGATAACTACATCGAGAAGATTTAATGTTCGTATATTGTTTCAATATACGAGAGTACACGTTCTAAATCTGGATAATCTTTTTGTAATAAATAATTACATCTTCAAATTGTAAAACATATTTACCATTCGGAAATTGAATAATATTTATGTTTATTTTTTTCCGTCTCTTTTACGATAATTGGACAATTATATTTTATTTACTACTATAGCAATATACTTGGCTCAGTCATATAACCATCGACATTATTTGAAGAGACTTTTTAACCAAACAATGCCAATTAAGTCTTTGGTATTTATGGGGTTGAAGCCGCGTGTGTTTTAGATATGCATCTTACGTTACTATCCATTTGCCGGGGTCATCTTCTGGAATGTCATCGTGTCGTCTCTGGAAGAAATTCTAACATTTCCAACACCAACGCATAACCGGCAGCAAACCTGTAAGAACCGAAAAACAAGTATATTCCAATAAATGCGAATTTTTAAAAAATATTTACTAATTGCTTCAAAAGAATCATACCTGTTTTAAATTATAAAATTCATTCACATTATTTGTAAAAAATAATAATTTGCAATTACATATACAATTTATCAGTATACAATTTTATCATTCTGAAACACGTTAAATAAGTGCAGGTTTTCATAGAAGGTATCCCTGCAGTTTACATAAATGCAGTACGTACTCGTATATATCATAATAATAAAAGTGTACGTATATAAATATACTTACTTACATAAACGTAGATTATCATCATTTTATTACAATATATACATATAAAAAGCATTGATGCTCATCAATGATCAAGTTTCCGTTACTTTGCATTTGAATGAAAGAGAATACTCGTCAAAGCATTGTACATTATACGAGTTCATCATATGATAGGTACATGAATTTTATGTGCATCTTTTTGCACTTTCTTTCCGTTGTAAATTATTTCCTGTTTACCATGGAATAATATCTACCTGCTTGTCTCGTATTGACCGATCTAACTGAAACAGGTTTTTTTTGTTAACTTATTAAATATATGTACATTGGTATATTTAACAGAAAATATTGTCGACATTCGATAGTTACCTATGTATAAAATAGCTTTTATTTTTAATTAACAAACTTTCAGTTATTGCATAAATTTATTTTATATAAAACGGGACAAATATTTTTGTGAAATATACCTATTACATTCCCACCAGATTCTAACAAATAACCTTTAAAAATACTCAAACTGTTCTATGATGAGGTACATTTAACGTTAAAGTGCATTTTACGAATAAGTTAGATACATGTTAAAATCACGTTGTTGTTGTTGTGATACTGGAGAAAAATAAAGCATACGTCCTTTCAAAAGGCGCATTTCTAATCTCATTAGTTTCAACCCAGAAAGCAGTCATACATGCTGCTTTTCCATCGAAAATTATTAAACATTTTCTAACAGGTACATTTATGGTTGAGTGTATCGAGCTTACATTATGCGGGTTCTTTCACAAGATATTATATCCATTATATTCAAACCAAAAGGGAATGTAGGGTCCGATGTGTGTGCATATTGTTTGAATCTATATTTCATCTAGTTCTCTACCTATGAAGTATAGAACATCAACAGTCTTAGGAGTATGATAGCAAAGCAACACAGAATGTTTTGTCCTACATAGTTATAAGATCATATGATAATCCTTTGGTACGTGAGATGAAATGTCCCAAAACAGTAACACAGAGATATTTATAATTACTATTATCATTAATAATACCCACTAGCATATTTACGAACCACCAACACTATTCTAACGAAATAACACAACAAAGTTATTACTATACGCTTCACAACTCAGCCGCAGTATCTACAATAGATATACAATACTGCGTCCAAATCTATGAACATTCTTCTCTAAAACTATTTTCAGATATCCAAATGTCATACTATTATTTATGGACCAGTGTTTCATAAAATTTCAAATTTAATGTCAATATTCCCGGTGAGATTGGAACTCTATTTAAAATATTACAAAAACAACTGACATTTCGTTATAACGCTTAGCTTCCGCTAGTTTACGTCGTCATATTTATCATTGTTTGGATTCATTTATATTGTCATTTCACTAAACAGTATTGTAAACAGTTAAAAGTTTCCAACGACTAGGTATAATAATAACAATAACTACTAATATTCCCTCTATTCCCTAACATACCCATAAGTGGAGTAATCAGCAGACTATCTGCATATAATAAACATATTGACACGGAGAGGACAGCTAGGTATAATAAAATAGTTCTGAATAATATTTCTTTCCTTAGCTGCTCGATCTAAATAAGTGAATTTATGACGCACCTTTATACCTACCCACATCTCCTTATATAACTTAATTTACAAAAATGGCGAATCTCCGTAGGATATTTTAAAGCTTTTCCTTTGATGTTTCGTCAGGTCGCTAACTATAAACAACAGATTATTTTTAGATTTTAAAGTTTTATATCAGGACGATAAAGTACTTTTAATTGATACAACGGTGACGCAAAACCATTATCCTCGACTTTTCACCCACCAGATACTGCGGCGTTGGTCACCCTTTACGTAGGTACCTAACCTTTTCATCCCATTCCATTTCAATCGAATAATATTTTCTAAAATCATCAAACATAGTTATATCGTATTGAAATGAATACCTTTTTATCTCTTTAAATTATTTCAAACTTGATACGATAGTTAAGTATCTAAAATACAAATATATACCAACTGGTTTGTTAATTTTATCTATTTTCAGCACTTTTGGTTTTCTACGTCCCATCAGAATCAGGTGAGAAAGTGACTCTGGGAATCAGCGCTCTGCTTTCCATGACCGTATTCCTTATGACCATCAGAGAAACACTTCCTCCTACAGAGAAGACACCTCTTATAAGTAAGTAATTTATCTGCTCCATTAAAAATACGTGTAAAATAAAATGATTATCGAATGGAAAAAAGTTACTTGATGTTTAATCTATTTTTTTCCGAAGTGGTTGATACTCGTAGGAATGTAGGTGCATGATTTTATTTGAAAATTAAGTATACGTTTGAAAATGTCGGTGTTACGCGTAACATTTCAACCAACCAAAAGTGGAATAATCAGAATAGGGACAAGTCATTTAAGGAACGTAATGTTAATGCAATAAACTATGTGCTTTGTGAAGAAAATTTGTACTGGGGAAAAGTTCTTCAACAATAAAAATACAATAAAGCGTTCAAAAGCAAAGCTTTGTAAGAAATAAAAAAAATCGACTTTACTATATTTAGCAAACAGCGCAATGTACTATCACTCGTTATCATTACAAATAAAATTCCATTACATCACATTAAAATAATTTCAAAGGGAATTCCTTTTACATTTTTTTCTATTTTATTCTACATAGAATAGCGCATATTAACTAAACGTTCTGTAATGTATAACAATATTATGCAACAGACTTGGGTTCGTATAAACTATTAACGCCCAACTTTAGAAAGATATTTCATTTTGTGGAAATTTGTAGAGGACATAAACTAGTTAAATAACTTGAATACGCGAATGTAATAGAAATATGATTGCGTAGTTATGTATGAATATTGGTAGCATAAATTCCTTGGATTCAACTGAAACAAAGTACTCGTATGTACCTAAAATATGAATCTGAAACGCATTACGTATTATATAAAATAGGATAAAGTATATAAGTTGATGTGGATAGTAATAATATTTTTACATAATGCAATGTGCCTTAAGTAAACAAACAACTTCATTCTCTGTAATAAAGTTTTTATTTGTTCTCTTGTTGAATAATTGAAAAACTCACAGAATAAATTATTATCATTTTTCATGAGTACATGTACCAACACTCGATAAGATTAAATTACTGTAAGAGGATTTATTATGTAATTTTATTATTTTGGAAGCCAGAACCGAACAAATCAAGCAACAATTTCACAGTGAGTGCAACCACCGCACAGCTGTAATGCTTTCTATGCACGTGATATACTGAGACAGATATGCCACATTCATCGCAATATAATGTAGGTAAAGAGTTACTACTTGAAGCAGTTTAACATATTATCATACATACATACATATCTTGTAGGTATCTACTAAGATACTTTGCTATTTATCATTGTCACTGTATACCGTTTCCTAGTCTATTATAAATGCTTTCCTATTTCACTTTTTACTTTAATTTATTCCTATTTTTGAATGGTTGTAATATTTCGTCAAGTTTTCAATTTCAGCAATGCCTCATACCTAGAGGGTTACTCCCGGGAATTCCCGGGAAAACCCTCTAATTTTTATTTCCCGTTTCCCGGGAAAAAAACGAATCCTTTCCCGGGAAAAAATACAAATTATTAGTCATGTAGATTGCCATACCGATACCGAAATCTTTGTTTAGTTAACTGTAATAGTCGTGATAAACTTGTAGAAGCTGACGAATATTTTGATATGAAAATATGAAAAATAATATTAATTATCAATATAATTGTTATACTTTAAAAAAAAACTTAATTATAGCTTCAATGTATTCGTTTGAAAGAAGCATAATTATTCTAAATATAATTCGAAATCGGAGGTGTGTTTGGCCGACAATGTATAAGAATCCTACAATTTTTCATGTTTTTTTTTACATATATGTATTTCGAAAAGTTAGATAGTTCTTAAAAATATTAGTGCAGCCAACTGTCATTTTTTTTGTTTTATTCATGGATATTAACCGATATAAAAAATCTTTTTTTGTCGAAATTTCTCATTTTTTAAAGTCAAAAATCTTTAAAAAGCTTTGCCAAAATCCATAACATTTTTTTGCTTGATAGGATGATCAAAAATTAAAAGTTTATATATTTTGTAAACAATTTTTATTTTGATATAACATAGAGTACCTAAATAAATCTCGTCAGTCAGCTATTTAGTTTTTTTTAAGCAAATTACTTATATTGGTAACAAAAATTTGATTTTTTTTTTATCAAATCAAAATGTTTGCAAGGGTCAACAAGTTATGAGAGTTTTTATACCAAATTTGTTGAAAATTGAATATTTATAAATATAATAATGAATTTCCCGGGATTCCCGGGAATCCCGGGAAATTCATTTTAAAATTTCCCGTTTCCCGGGAACAAAAATAATCCGGGAAAAGATACCCTCTACCATACCTACAATAAGGATGAAATAGTACTAAGTATACCTCAGGGTAAACATACAAATATAATTCATCATTCATCAACACGTACTTTAAAAGTAATTTCTCTCGACGATATGATTTAGCTGGGAGTTGAATGTTCTATTTCCGAATCCATTTTATTCTGTGTCACCTTTACAGAAATTAACCTGCCAGCGATGTTTCTAAATACCTACTGTATTTAAGTACCAACCGAAGTGTTGATATTCATCGTGTGTTTTCATCTTTGTACATATTCTTACTCGAATATTATAATAAGGCATCTCAACCTTTAAAGCGACAAATTTGAATTTTGTATAAAAGTTGGAATAAAAAACATACGTTAACAATGTAATATTTATGTTTATTTACAAATGTTTTGAAAGACACACATAGAAACAGCAGGGCTACTCTTGGCAAAACTAAACACGATCTTAATCTAGTCTTGATCTTGATCATACGACGCACGAAGTGACTATTGGCCAAAAATACACGCACACCGATCGCGCGTTAGCCGTAACGCGGTGTTTTTGATCATAATCCTTTCGTGCGTCGTATGATCAAGATCAAGACTAGATTAAGATCGTGTTTAGTTTTGTCAAGAGTAACCCTGCTGAATTGTCCGCTGCTACAAATATTATTTTTGTGAAATAAATTCCACTGCTTAAATATTTTTCTTGCGTCTGGCGACAAATTGTATTCATTATATACTTTGACAAGGACAATATTAGTTTTGGCAGTCAGTATACTTCATATCAAGTACATACTAACATTTAAAGAAGAAGATAGATAGGTACTTATGAAATGTAAATACTCTTACTATCGCTGATAAATGAAAGAATGATTCAAGTACCTACATTACAATGTAAACATTCTGAAGAATATAATAATCGTATTTTGTGATATCTTGAAGGACCATTGGGACCATTCATATGATTTGTCAATATGTAATATGAAAAGAATATAGAGAATAATAGAATACTTCGTGGATATTTAAAATAAATATGTAGCTCATTATCAACGGGTACTTGATACAAGGTATTAATTGTTCAAACGTTAGAAACTAAAATCCATGAACCATAGTTGCGGAACTGACAGACATACTTTTATATTAATTGTGTTCACGTTTCACAACCAGGCCTTAGCGCAAAATTAAACTAACGTGACATAAAATTTATTTCCCCGACCATCTCTTTTCTGCAATGTCATAACTAATTTAACTTACCAAGTTTATCTGTATAATCTCCTGAAATTTACTTAATTCGGTAACACTAATTAAATGAGAAGTTGTCGTTTGATCTCAGAATGTGAAGTCATAATTTATCCACAAGTAAAATTGTACTTAAATGTATTTTAAGTATGTACATATCAATATATATCTACTCCCAAAACTCTTTCATGTTTTACAGTAACAATATCCCTCTCTCTTCAAAATGTTTTCGTAGCTTTTTCTCGTTTAAAAAGGTTTGAAATACAAAGTGGAACTACTTTTCCATCCACGAAATATTTTTGAAATTATATATTTTTCTAGCCTTATAAGATATTTTTATTTGAAAATATAATTATGTCAAACGCAACGCTTATTTATATCAAATATATTAAAGCGGACATTTATAATCTTTGAAATGTTTTTAATCGTGTGCTTATATTGATACCAACACATTTTAACTGTCTAATGCAGTTTTACTGTCTAGTGCAGTTAAAATGTGTTGGAATCAATATACAAGAAAACCTCACCATATTCAAAATACAATATTCTCTAAAAATAGAAAATAAACTCACGACTTTTTCTCATTTATTATCCAGATTTCAATTCAAGCATTTCAATCGTGGTCGCAAAGAATATATCTATATGTAAATACTTACTAGGTAGTATAGAAAGGTACCTACTTACTACAATATAAATACTTGTTAGATTTAACTACTAAATAACTTAGATATCACTATTAAATGTGACAAACGAAATTTAAAAAAAAAACCTTTTCAATGTTAGATTTTTGGAATGGGAGATTCTTTTTATCTAATTTTTTTTTTTCATCAAAACCAAATACTTTTTGTTTATATCTACTTGTAGATACACAATGTTATAAAATATTTGTTGAACATATTTTGTTTGTGATGCTATTTTAATGTCCGTTAAAAACGATTACTTGGAAGCTTTCGAATAATTATCTACCAAAGGTTTCATTGATCTCATCATAATGCGAGTAACATTGGAATTAATATAATGAAACAAAATACATCAAAAGTAAATTGGGCTTCAGGATATTAAAATATCCATCATTCAAATGAAATTATCTTTAAAAATACTCTTTTGTGATTTATGGTTTTGACAGCTTTGTAAAATTATGGCTATTTTGTAATCTGAAATAATGATGTTGAAATCGAATAGAATTTACTTATAGTTTTAAATGTGATGATGTTTATATTACGTACGTATGATGTTTCCATGTAATTACTAGGTATTACGTAACATTATTTTTCCATCATACGGAAATATAAAAACTTTTAATTTTATTATCGACATTATTTACAAAAAAGCAGTACAGCGCATACACACAATAACTACCTACCATAATAATTAACTAAGCTCCGCTTGATAAAAAAAAAATAGCTCTATTCCCTCATGGCATGTTCCTTATGGTGTAGTAAATGAGTTCAAAAAATGTATATCATAAGTTATAGTGTCCTATTTTTGTTAGGATCATATTTCTTCCTTCTGTATTAGTACTAAGCTGTAACGGATTTACATATTATGGAAGCTGCATACAAAATGTAGTGACATGTTTTATTGACAAGCAGCAACAAAACTTAAATACTCACATTATAACAATCATATAATATTTTACATACTCGTACACATAATATGCTACCCAATTGAAGTAACATTTTTACATAGAAGATACAAAGTATAAAGTTCCTCTTTATTTATGTTTATATAAAACAGAAAATGGTTTAAATAGTAACAAAAAACGTTAAAGATTTCCCTTTTTTACTAACGGTTTTTTATTAGTCGTACCTACAAATGTAATTAATTCTATATTGATCTTTTAATATTTATTCTATAACACGCCAGTTCTCTTCTCAGCCACATGCAAAAATTAAGATTCTTGTATCTGACTATATTAGGATTTCACAAGAATGAGTTTTATGTCAGTGTTAATTTCTATTTATTCGATTACTGTTGCTTTCAAGTATGTACTCTGAAGTTATTATGGTGTTTATGTAGAATTGCACTAACATATATTGTGAGATCTAAACTTTAAGCATTCTTCAGTAAGTCGTTAGTGCTAGTAAGCAAGCCAACGTTCACTATTGTAAGAAGTGCTATAAATTTCTTAATATCTCCTTGTAAGTACTTAAACTGCATATTTAAAAGAAATAAAATATTTTCATTGTTAACTAAAACAAAATATGCTAAACATTGCTTGTGAAGTAGGCGTGTTTGTAGAAAAACTCTACCAATTTTCTTTAATTACATTCATCGTCCGAAATAATCCGGCTGGCTAATTAAACTTACCACAACCACACAATAACATTAAGAGCACAAAGGATTTTGGTACTGAGGAATAGTGTCTAGTGTTCCTAGCGGTTTGAGGTTTAGTTACGAGCAATAAAATCTGCCTTAGATTTGTTAAGAAAACAATTAAAAGGTTATTCCACTTTAGTTGCTATCTAAACTCATACAGGCATTGTTCTTTATTTTATTTACGTTATCAAACACCTTAAACGTGGTGTGCCGGCGGACCTGTCTGTATTAGACATGGGTTGTGTTTGAATTGTAAATTCAACTACCTTTTACAATGTAATCTAATCTTACTGTTAGTACATACATACTCGTATATAGTTGTTTGTGTTAGTTATTTAAACTAAAGGGAAATATTATTAACTAAACATGTAATTCTTCCTACATAGAAACCTCTGTCTTAACCTAGTCGAGCACCTTAACGTATCACTTAACTTTAATATATCACATGTATGACAACTTGTCGTCTGGAATCATAAATAGCTACATAAACTACATGGTAAACAATACAGAGAATAAAGTGTAGGTACACCTAGTTTGTAAAATTTAATTATTTCAGTCATACCAATGTTATTGTTTCAGGTGTGTACTACGGGGTTAGTATATGTCTGGTGTCATTCGCTTCAGCTCTATCAGTTGTCACACTGAACGTCTACCACAGGTAAGGAAAGCAAATAAATTATTTATTTACAACTTCTTCTTCATTAGTGAAAAAAAAATCAAATGAGCCGAAATCATTAAACGGGTTTATGTACAAGATAAGCAGAAAACCATAAATGATCTTTTATTATCTTAAATAAGATAAAGATCGTTAATTATATCTGTCATTAAATCGCTTAAGTTCTTGCTAATATGGCGGTTTTACAAGACCTACAGCTCATAAACTAACAGATACTCAGATTGTAAGAATAGCTATTTCAAAATAGTAACCAAAAGGAAACATTATAATATTGTAATAAAATATATTCTTTCAAGAATAAAAAGAGCTGCGTCAAGTCGTATATTTTTATTGATGAAATCTTTATTTTCCTGTCATCTAAAAAAATGACTACAAATTGACCTATTTAATGTATGAAGTATATGTAATGTCATAGTGTGCTTTTTTAATTTTAAGTTATGTGTTTAAGTTTATTGTGTGGTGTTTTATCAAATACTGTGCGTTTTTTTTATGTAATTATATTTTTGTAGAGTTTTTATTTATATATTTTAACTATAAAATAGGTTTAATTTTGTCCACTGTCCGGCAATTAGTTTATACAACTGTCAAGCTGGCAGTGGTATATTTTATTGAAATAAAATAAAAATATGTATACTACAAACACTTGAAATTGGTAATGAGTATTTAACACATATTTTTTTTAAATAGTTTAGTATTTTTGAGAGCCTATAATCATTAAGACATTGTCAAAGTCATAGACTATGATTTTCTTCATTACCATCTGTCACTTCACTTTTCTTAGCGTCTTTTGAAAACTTACGATTGTATAATTAATCATTTGGCAAAGTGTTATTCTTACGTTATAATTAATACCTATTTAATATATTAGAATTCAAATCCCTGCGAAATTATCTGCTTATTTCCTTGTTAAGAAAACATCGACTCTGTTTCAGTCATGAAAATACAACTTTAATTTTGAATTAAATACTTATATTGATTCTAAATACTTTAAAATGTGAATCGTTGAACCATGAACAATGTTCAATATCTAGAGAGATTTTAGAAAACATTGTATTGACATTTCATTCATATCTGCTTCGAACTCTTATTTTACTATGAAACAAGAATATTATATATTTTTATATTTCAATTTCCCAAATATACTTATATCATAGGAGTTTTGGTTGTGTGAAAATCAAATATAATATATAAAACTCAGGTATCTCTCTGGAAGTATATATCGCTATTTTAACGTAGCAGATATGTACTTACTACCTATATCCACTATTAATATTGTTCATAGCACTTGTATGGAAGTATACAGATGAAAGATGAATGGAAAATTTCGTGCAGATCTATTGTCGAAAGATTTATTGCATCAGAAAACTCCTATACATTATAACACAACAAATATATTTTGCTATAACATTAATTTGATTGTATATGGGAAGATATGTACACCAAAAAACCAAATGCATGAATTATTTTTAGCAAGTATTTTAAACAATATTAATAAAACTCCTTCGATTATACCTTTAATGAATCATCAAATTAATTGAGGTATCAAATAAACTGGCTGTATGTAATTACCTAATATTATATACATTGTACTGTTTAGAACATAAATAAAGTATGCAATTCAAAATGGTCAGCCCATCTCATTGCTGAAATAATGATGTAAGTGAAATATTTCAGATCTCAAACGTATTTAGATATCCCATCTAAATAGCGTCAGAACATTAAGTTCAAAACTTTTCGGCTACAGTTCGTCCAGTTATTTCTACGAGTATACATGTCAAAAATTAAATCCAGGTTGAATCAAAAATAATATGCGTTTTTTTTTCTTTAAATCCATACAAGTATATAAATATATGGATACAATATTTTTCATCTCCTGTCGATTGGCAGTAGAAAAATAAAATAAAAATATATTATGTGTCAATAGATACATGAATGTCTCATCCTCTCTCATACATCATAAAATGTAGGGACGTTATAATGAACGGGGCATTATTTTCAAATGATTGCACACGTTACATTTTTATTATGATAAATTATCAATATGCGGACAAATTTGAAAATTTGCTTTCTACACTCAAATGATGTGGAAAGCCCTCGAAAAGAAGACTTTATGTACTAAATTGGAAAATAAGATCAATACGTCTTGAATTTTTATAATGCTTATGACATTTTGGCTCAAGTGTATTGCTCAGCTAGTTGGCCATGCTGGTGGTCAATTCATTTAGGTCCCCCCTTCCAACCGTGACATTCCACAATATGATCCATTGTCTGGTGGAAGTCGCATTCGCATTCTGGACTAGAAAACAAACGTCATTGGTGCATAGTCGATACATCTTCCATGTTTGCTTCGTTAACTACATATAATCATTTTTTGCGGGGCATATTGAATCGCTCAGAGGGAGCTGTGATTTTTTTTTTAAAAAAGATATATCTGGGTTTTGTTATAAACCCAAATACAACTTTATACACCTTCCACAGTAAGCTAAAAGCTTGTGTCGTGAAAGGGGAGTTAAAGATTAGATTTGATATTAAAATTACGTGTAGGTACCTACTTAAATAATATTTAATAAAATGTAACATACTCGTAAATTTACTGACTAACTATAACACAAAAAACTGATTTAGTATGATATGCTACAGCACATTTACCAAAGTCATATTCATTTTTTTATAGGTAACTTGGATAAATATATCTTATGATGTATTCCTTTTTTTTCCTTCACTGTATGTACACAGCATACTAACGCTTTGTAGGTACAAAGTACATATTATATACATTATCACAATGAAAAATTATTGAAGAATATTACCTGATGCCCATGGATGTTTACCAATTAATAAATTTTAATAATATTTATCATGTATACCAGACGCTTTGACGATGTTGGGAATCTATCAGCAATCTGATGTGATATGAATGTGCGTGTTACAGATGGAAATTATGTAACATCGTGTAAATGCCTATATTACATCAACATATTCCTAAAACAAGCCAAATTTTCTAGCCATTTAAAGTTCTGTATTTTAATTACATCCTAAAGGCTCTTTGATTATACCTGCACTGAATATATTTTGTATATCTAGCATTTTGGAAATATGTTTAAATCCCTACTAACCATATTTTTATTTTATTACGGCAACCCAACCAGTGTAAATAATATAAAAAAAGAGATTAGTAGCATAATAAATAAAGTACGAAAATTAATTGAAATCTTTATGAAAAAGTTCCGGTTTGTTTGTACATAAAGATTATTTTTAGTATTTACCTTCTCTATATTTTGTAATATATTAATAAAATATCGTAAGTATCTTTAGGTTCTGTACTATCATATATATCTTCGTTTCTTTGAATGTTCAGAATATGGTGTTGTCGAAAATAAAAATAAAAATTATTACGGGTGAATATCCATCCCCAAAATCACTCATTATTTGGTACAATGAATTTAAAATGTTTTATAATGTCTCACAAATTTATTTATTTATCTTGTCGAAACCCAGAAAACCAATCAAACTGATCTCCAGTAGATACTGTGCAAAACGCACAGTACGGGGAGATGCGTCAAAAATATCCTCCATAGTGCATGAAAAGTAAAAATAGTATTTATTATTGTTATTTATTCTAAAACTTCATTGTGACAAATGAAGTGCTATTGCGTAACACTCGAAAACATTCATAAAAGGCGTGGGAGTCTTCCATGGCGTTGACTTTTACGTATTTATATTGGTTGCACGTATAAAACTTATGTTTCTTTTCATAATCAATTTATCATCTTAGCTCCCGAAATAAATCGTTTCCAAAGAGCAATTACTTTCTTTATTACTTATCAATTCTTTACAGTACAATTTCATAAAAAAATAATCAAATACAAAGTGTGAGATTACGGCAAAGGCGTAACTTCATCGAACTTGCCCAAATTGTTTATGTATAACTCTTAAAACGTTACATGCAATCACATTACATTGTATATGGAATGGATTACAGACGTTTATTGGAAAGTCGTTGATCTGTGAGTTAATTTTGTACTAATAATAATTCATCAATACTGCATTGTCTTGCTAGGCGCCATTGTTCACAGTGTACCGAGTTTTATGTCCAAATTGAATCTACTGTTTACAGTTCATATGACATCATTATACATTATATTATATAGTATCTACTATGTCACAACATTAGTCGATCATTTTCCATATACGATTAATCGTATTTTACATCCATAATACGCATCATAATATCATTTTAATGCTTATTTATTGCTCAGAACACTCGTAAATTGAATGAATAGCTCGTAATAATAATAATAATAATAAAAATAATATTTTTACATTATTTGTTGACATCAAAGTTCATTTTGTAACTCTTCGCTAATTCGATAATAATATTTGATTCGCCTCTATACTATTGTATTTTTACGCCACTTATTCTATTTGTTCAATTTTCATATTCAATGTCTCCACTGACTACCTCACTAGTGGAAATAACGTGATAGTATCTATAGACGTAGACTTGATACTTAAAAGCTATGTAAGATAAGGTAATATGTAAAAACAGTTACATAAATTTATAAAAACTATATTGTGTTATAAAAAGTAATGAACGTAAGTATTCAAATCGAAGAATTGTTTTTCAATTTATATATTGAATCACAGAAAGAAGTAGGTATCCGAGTCACCTAAAAATGTATTATGGAACATAAATTTGGATTAGTTGGAAGAGATCGCGTCTCTGCGATAAACTCGCCCTCTGTATATTGATTGTATTTAATTTAAATGTATACCTTTTATGTTATTGTTTTTAATCAATGTAGGTACAGTAAAGAATAAATTAATAAAAAATAAATATACCCCATATGGACTATAAATAGATTATTGCTCTATATATCTATGAATGATTACTTTATACTATTTAGTAAAAAAAAAAAAAGTTGATTAACATTTACCTTTACTTTAATTTATTTATTAATATTTTTTTATTAAATTTATTTATTTATTTATTAATAATCAATTGCTTAGTTTTTACCCTTATGTTTGCTTTTTTGTATAATTTCATTTGAACGTGCATGATGTAGATACGCTTAATTGGGAGGTTGACCTGCCAGATCAATGTGTCTTTCTTTTCTTATTTTTATGAATGTTTTGTCAACTCTCTGTGTGTGTCTCTGTATAAATAAATAAATATATTTCGATAGGTACTGTGTGTAATTTTTTGTTTGAAAATATTATATATAAGCATTTGACATGAGATACTCAATATAACTGAATTGAATATTTCAAAAAAAAATATATGACACGTTTTACGAGTAGCTTTCTTTTACAGGACACTCGAAATATTTTAAAAAAATATGTAGGAGGCCAACCCCTTGATTTGTCCTAAGAACTTTTTTATGTTTAAGCAAATGAAAAAACATATGAATCTGCGTGTTCTGAATAAGGCAATAAATTTATATTATCTAATAATCATAGAAATAGATAAGATATTATAACTATTTTCAATTTATTCCTTTACAATTCATACAAAAGATCTGAACATAATCGAAAATAGCGATGGTAATACATCAATGTTTATATTCATAACAAAAGGAAATATGAATTTAATATGTATAACCAGTGGTGATCCTTACAATTGGTGAACAGGACATCTGCCCCACGCCTTAGAAAAATTCTGCTCGAGAATCAAAATAAATAGGGTTTTGTATTCAGACTTTCAAGAATTTGTCCGCCGCAGGTGTGAGTGAAACGTTGGGCTACAAAATACCCTCAACGCCATGGATATAATCAGCCTGGTAGAAGAATATTTCTACTGTATTACATATTATTTGTTTCATATAAAATATTGTGACAAATATACTTTTGTGTGAATATATTATTTATTTTGTTTTTACATATATTTTCATACATTAAACTGCTCTCGTATCGATCTGTATTTGCTATTGTTGGAAGTTTTGCAGTGTGACTTTTCTCGTGGCCCCGCGTGTTTGAATCACCCTGGACCCCACTAAATTTAAGACCACCTATGTGTAGGTACAATATTGAAGTAGAAATAGTTGTGTGAACAGCAAAGTGTTTCTCAGATTCAAATACACTTATAACACCTACGCCTGTTCTTCTCAGAAATCCTTTTTGAGATTTATTTGTCTGTACTTTAATGAATAAAATTAAAGATAATAGAGGTACCTACCTCTACTGTGAGTACCACCGTCAGAACAAAATCTAAATATAATCGCGATAAAATTTATCCAATTTACTTGTTTCTGAAAATTTATTAAATAATAGTTTAACTCAAACTTCGTTAATTTTAAAAGAAGCAAATGTGTTATGTTTCCTTATGTCGTCCTTCAACACTCCTATCGGTAGAACAAAATAGAGACAAACTTTCTCTATTAAGAGCAAATCTGCGACATTTCAGCCAACACCGACCATAAGCTGAGATATTTTTTCATCGAGTTTACAATAAATTTGTCAAGATTGTAATTTAACATAATAATATATGGGTATTATTAGTTCACTTTAGTTGTTCAACGATTTTAGCAAAGCAAGAACATCATTTTTATTTTGGTTATTTAACTATACCTTACACCTTGTAGGCAGAGAGAACGGAACGCCACATAGATCTATCCTTACATACCTACTTCTATAGCTTCTTCTAAATTCATTGTAAAAGCATTTTTCAAGTAATAATAATAACATTTTTAAGATGCGCCGTTTTGTGGAAAACCCACCACAAGAGCCCATTCAAGAATCATAACACCTCCTGAACAATAGGGTTTTTAACCTCGCCTTGAACATCTTCACACTCTCCAGAGTCCACAAATCATAGGGAATTTTGTTTCACAGCAACAGACCAGCCACGCAGAAGGCACAATATTTGTAGCCCGAAATATAAGTAATATTATATTTTGCTAGGTATTTTTAAAATTTGATTTAAAAAATCGATTGATGGCTATTCTCTATCTGAAACCTGATTTATGGGCGAAAAGCCAGAAAAAAATTAATAACCGGGGGAAATATAGTCAGATATAAAACTTTGTATTTAATTTAATCTTTGTTCATTAAAGGGGAGTCAGTGGCACTGCCGTGCCATCATACGTGAGAGACTTGGTACTGAGAAAACTAGCAAGACTGATGTTTATGTCAATGGAAGGAGGTTCATCTGAGAAAGAAAAGAATCAGGTAAGTGCATACCAAACTATTTATATAAGATCATTAAAAATGTTTCAAAAGTTCTCCTATTAAAATAAAATAAACTTTTTAATTAGATAATATCTATAAAATATGATATTTTAATATTTACCTTCTAAAAAGATGATTAGCACCTTCTACCTGCATATATAACCGTGACGCAAAAAATAGATCCGCGTATTAATAAACACTGGTTACATCATGTAAGGCTTATCCGAGTACTGAGTAACGCGCTATTTTATTCAAGCTGTTTGATATTATTTTCCACGTGAATGGACATGTTAATATGATAAAGGGGATGGTACGAGTAGATGACGACTTAGTAGAGGTTCCTGGTGTAGGCATATGTTGTTATTACTAGGTACATGGAGCCCAAATTAATTACATTACCAGATTACATTTCAAAGTGAAACTTTTTTTGTTCTAAGATTAATAATATTCATTATGAAACAAACAAAGAGAGATGTATAATAAGTACAGTTTATACTCCCACATGCCCATACCATGGAGATTAACCAGGGTAATTGAAAATATAGACACGCTACTTTTGTCAAACATTTACACAAAACACGTTCCAATTTAATCATTTTTTCGTTAGTTCCGCCGATAAAACTTTCCCCTTAATAATTATCACTATGACTTTCATAAGATAAATTTATTTGTATAATCTTATTTTTCTAGATTTTGAAATGACCCCAAACTAATGGAAGATCGTTAATATTGTAAAATCGATATTGTCATAAAATTTATTGATGGTGAACAAGAATATCTATTGACATATACACATATGATATATATTTTCCCATTTTGTCTTTTTTGTGAGTGTGTGTGATCGTGGTTAGATGGAAGAAATCACTATATAGTGATAACCTCGCCACTGCATGTCATCACATTTTTTCTTGTGTATATTGCTTTATTTTATTTGTTATATGAATGATGATGTGCAAGAAGAATAAAATAAATAAATAATTAATACGAGCTACTAGAGCATTGAGTAAAAACGATATCAAACAAACATATATACCGCTTTTTCAGCAACTATTTAATGAATGAATGAGTGTATATTTGATCTTTTTACAATATTTCAATTTAAGGTGAACCCCCGCACAGGCAGCAGACTTGAGAGCGATGGAGTGAGGATAGAAGACGCCCATACTCCCGTAGACATTTCTCCAAAATTTTTAATTAGACAGAACTCAACCAACAACGAAGGTGAGTAATTAATCAAAGTAAATAAAAGTTTCATTCTACTAAACAAATTAAATTAAAGGACATTTCTATCTAAATCATTCCTTTACATGTGTTCTTGAAATTCAGAATTTCTCAGATTAAGACTCATGACAAATACATATTCCTTTATAAAAGATGAGTACAGGTTTGTAATTAATCCAAACATGCCTTTAAATGCTTTCATGCTTGTGTATAGTGTATTGTACAGAGTAGAGTAGTATACAAAATTGGGAGTATTTCAAATGGGTACTACGCATGAAAGTGAAAACACAATGTTTTTCTCTTTGAATCCAACGCGAAAAGTTTTTGCTCAACTTTTTGTACGCTTACAAGATATTTTCAGAAATAAACCCGTGTCAGATTTTAACATTATATTCATCAGATATGTACGTGTTTTTAAGGTATAGATTTATGATGATTGTATTTAGAATAAAACTTTTTGAATTACGGTATGCGTAAATTTGAAAAAAATATTCAAAATAAATGCAATTTGTAAAGCACCGTCTACTCATAACATGACCTCAAAGGTGCCGTACACCGCGTCCATCACCCAAAAATTCCAGCAATAAGGTGCGTCTTCGGCCTTCTTCTAAAGCTCTCCCCATTCGCCTCCTCTCGCAGATCTTTGTTTCAGCATCTGAGACCAACAACACTGAATACTCAAAAGACTGTCCTGCGAGATGGAGATGATTGGGGTTACTCTCAAAATGTTATCTTCAATAATATCCAAGTCCAATATACTAATGAAAATGTTTAACGTTTGGTGACATTTTCTTTTTTATTTTCATCTCATTTCCAGTAAAACGTATTATTATTTCTAAACGTATTAATATTACCTATAAACGTATTATTATTTCTCTTTTTCTGGGAATCTTTAATCTATTATAAAAAAGGTTATGTGATTTCTAAAGATTATATTTGACACACCCCTCACAGGTTGTGAACAAGTAATTTTTATGATCAATGGGTTCATAGGTAATTTGTAACAAGTATTTCTTTCCACTAGGTTTTCGATAATGTGTAATTGTTCCTGACATATTATTATAATTGTTAAACAGGCTATGAAAATAGGAATCAAAGAATAAAGAATGACAAGAACGAAAATCTTGTTTTTTATTGAAACCAGTATTGATCTTAAACATTAAATGTTTGATTCTACTGTCGAGTAATTCACTTTAAGAATCAACAAACCTTTTATTATTATGCTTGTTTACTACGTTCTACCTATCTGCTACTAATGGGAATCATTACTCTTTTTCATCCAAGAATTACGCAATACAATTCAGAAACCTTTTTTCTGTGCATTCTTGTAGAAAACCTTTAATACCATTATTATCTACCATGCTCAATATACTTATTTCTTTCATTCTAAATCAATCGTTAACTCTTTTCAAATGTAACAAACCTAGAGAGATATATAAATTTAATTAATACCCCAATAAACCCCAAGTTAAATGAAATTGTACAAAAATAATACTAGCGCGGAAATTGAATTCGATATGGTATTTCGTATTTATTCGATGTAATCGTACTTACACAGAAAATCTATCTAGGTATGAATAATGTTTAATATAATAACGGTCGGTTCCATAAAAATATGAATTAACTATAACAATTAAGTCACTTTAATTTTTAAAGCTCCTTGAACTTCACGGGTTTCATAAAAAATAAAGTTACAGACCAAAATGGCAAAATTATAATTTGCAATATTACGCATAGAAATCGTTTATTTGCTACACTACTTTACGCTGTTGATGAACGATGCGATGGCTACCATATATAATGTACTTTTATAATTCACTGTGTCGGTGCTTAGGTAGTATGAAGAATTCCATAACGAAATTAATTAAACAATTTTTTTATTCTATAATGTAATTTATTCTCGAGAGAGGCGTCTTTCGTCTTGTTAGAATGTCCTTACTAGACGAAAGACGTTTCTCTTGAGGGCAAATTACATAGATAGTAGAATAAAACGTAAGTTTTATTTTAATTTCGTTATATATATATATATATATATATCAAGCCTTCTTCAGACATTTTAAAATGTCTGCCACCTGAAGATGATGAATGATATTTCATTGAAACATTGTGATACATGTAAACCCTCTACCAGTAGGCATGGTGTTTATACACAACTGGAGGTTATACAGAAACCTTAACATTAATATAATTATAATATATATTATGTAAACAACAGTCGACACGCGTTACTGTAAATATTATAATGACATCTGATGTTCTGAAATTTAGCTGAGCTAAAATCTCAAAATTTAGATAGAGAGAATTTCGTTTAGTTCTTCAACCTTTCTTCGTTACATGTGTTTTATTATTCTATTGAAATGAGAAAATTATAAAAAATAATTAGTTCTACTACTATACCATCACAGCATATTCCACAAGTAGAGTAGCCAGCAGACTAGCAGTATGTAATAAACATGCGAGCTCATAAACTTTGTATTAAACATTTGGAAATTTATTTTATGTTTTCTTTTGTTATGTTGATGGTCTTATTTTCTTGTTCTGATTTTTTCAGAGTGTACAGAAAGGCAATGGTGCATTCACAGCATACGAAGGATAGCCGAGTCTACCGAACGAGCCGAACGAAGAAGAATCCACTCTGAAAGAAAACAAAGAGCTGCACTGGAGTGGAGACAAGTGGCCTTGGTGCTGGATCGTGCATTATTAGCCATATTTCTGATTACCACGGCTCTCACAACCACAGTCATATTGTGTGGTTCACAACCATTGGACACACCTCCTGTACCTTTAGAAACTTAAAACAAACCTCATTAACAAGTTCAATCCTAAAAAGGGTCGTTCTTACCATGTACACACATATAATGATTTACAGTATTTATGGGAATATTCATACTTGCACAATTATAATTTTGATAATTATAAATTATATTGCAACATTTAAAGAGTTATACAATTATACTAAACAACATTGATTATGTATTCATAATATGGGTAACAATAAAGACAGTATCAGGTACTTTTCCATGAAACGTAAAAATGTTTGTTATTTACGTAGAGTTCGAATATGATTTATTATTTCATTTCAATTCTTATCTTCAGACGAAATTAAATTCTCAAAAATAACAAAAACTATAACCTATGAACTCTGCATCTCATCAACTAGCGATAATGTTGGAAGGAGACTATTTGGAGGAGATTGGCTATGAAAACCAAGCTCTTCATAGTTTTATATCATTCCATCACAAAAGTCGCTCAATTAATATTGACTAATCTGTTGAAAGCATCTTTGCTTAATTTACCACAGAATAATCCGTATTTTTTACTACCTTATTTATGACTTGTATTGGAGAGAGATAATTCTATTTAATTTTATTATTTCCATAAGCTTAACATTCGCTGGTTAAGTCAATTATATGATAATTACTGTGTACTAAAATAATAATGAAAGAGCTTTTAAAAAAATATACTTACTAGAAATATTTTGTAGAAACCATTTGAAATAAACTACGTAATCATAGATACTTTATAATTATTATTATCAACGACTTAAACGATAAATAATTATTAATGTTAAATTAAACCCAAGTATATACATAAGGAAATTCCAATCGAATATGATTCAATGAGTGTTTATTATAATGAGTACTTATAATAAATTAAAAGTAATTAGCTAATTTTAATTTCTGTTTTAAGTAAGTTCTTACATATAATCGGCGACCGATGTAGCGCAGAGGTACCGTTCTTAAGAACCTAGTCACGAAGTCCCGGGTTCGATTCTCGGACAACGGTAAAAAGAAAAATGCCCCTTTTCAAATTGTTCTGTGTCTGAGTGATACATATATATATATATTTATTCGTGTTAGTACCCAGAATACAAGATTCATATCTTAATATGGGACTAGCTAGCTTTATCTGTGTGAATTGTCCATATAAGTATATATAAATGTTATATTATATAATTGTTATCATTCTCAAAAGCAGAAATTAAAATAATATTTTATTACATTTTAGAGCAACAATATTATGTATATTCGCTATAGTACTATGTAGATGGAAAAATCTGGCTATATTTTAGCTTGTGATGAGATATACCTACCATAAAAATTACCTGCATTCGTATTCATAATAAAATAAAAAGGATTCAGGTGTTATTATTAGGTACCTATATAAATTTAACAATACAAATTTTGTTGGAATCATTACAGCTGTAAGCCAATACGATCCCAGAAGAAAGAATTTCATATTCACAAAAAAACAGCGAATATGAACATTAATTATTTAATACTTAGGTTTCCACTTTTATTTAACAAAAGAGAAAAATATAATGTGATTATTTTCATGCCTGTACGTCCATTATTATTTTTTATTGTCTTACAAAAGTTATCATAAAAATTGCATGATATCGTTTAAATCAGAGGTTCCTAGCGGGGCGATATCGCCTCCTGGTGGGCGCTGGAGTTTTACAAGGGGACTATAGAAAGCCCAGAGAGAGTTTAGTAGTGCTTAAACAGGTTAGGGAGGCGGTGGTAGATAAATTAAATATGAAGATTTAAAAAAAGTATATTTTAAAAAATCCTGTACAAAAATTATGAGATCTTAAAATAAATCAAATTCTTATACCAAATCAAATGATAGGAGACGGTAACGATGTGGTTTTGTGCCTCGTGTGGGGTGCTAAATGTTGATTGTCTCTCAAAGTGAAAGGAAAGAAAAGGTTGGGAACTTCTGGTTTAGACATCTAATGTATTATATCCTGCAAGTACATCGATGCTTAGTAGGAACATTTTATTATTTTATTAAATAAAATGTTTTCACAGCTAGGAGTACTAAACTTCAGATATATCGATAATTATAAATTCAAAATCAGCTGTTTATCATTCAGATAAGCTGCATAATCAAAATGAAATGTACGTCTGCTTAAAGTATATAATATAAACACAGATTCATGTAAAAAAAGACAGGTACCTACTTACTTATGTATTATTGTACTATAGATAGCTATTTATTGTTGTAAGTTACGGATAGGATAAATTTCGCATTTTAAACTGTTTTTTTTTTATTATACTCATAATTATCTACATGTTACTACCACTATACCATCACGGTAGGTATATGCCACAAGTGGAGCAGCCAGCAGACCAGCCGCATGCTAGCCATCCTCTCCGCGCCAACAAATAATTAAGATATTCAGGATAGTGGTAAACTTCATCACTGAATTCAAGAAGTAGAATATTTTTATATTTTCGAACACCTGTTTTTTACAGGACACTCGAAAACTTACGGAAAAGAGTGATTGTCCGATTCTTTGCCGGGTGCTCCACGAAACGTGTTATATATTTATCTAGAAAATTTTATATGTGCATCCATGGAGTTACTTAAATAGAAAAGGTCGCCCAATATTCTGTAAGTTTCCATCATCCTGTAAAAAGCAGGTAACTAATCGTAAAACATCACGTATACCTCAGATGTTTAAAATCCTCAATTTAGTGATGAGGTATGCCACCTATCCTGATTGTCTTGTTTTTAGGATTTTTACGATACGTGCACATTACAGCATCTATTTAGCCGACTTTATTATTTTTGAATGATGCTGTGATGGCATTATTATACTAATAAATTGATTTCTATCTCCCCATACATTGCCATACCTACATATTGTAAAAGTTATAATAATAAAAGTATAAGAAAAAAAATCTGATATGTATCAATGCATGAATGATTTAACCTAAAAATATGCATCACTTGCAAGGTAGTGAGATTAGATTTCCCGACTTTTACGAATCGTCTCAAGCTGGCTTTAACGCTTTATTCCATGGCAACGTTCACCAATTCCACCTGTCTCTCTTATGCTTTTCTCAAAAAAAAACCTTTCAAAGCGGGTCACTGCACTCATCGCTGTATAGCGACTTCATCCAGCCAACTGCACCCAGCAACTATGTATAAATAAGAATAATATGTACAATACTAAATATTTTATGTTATACAAAAAATAATTATTTCATGTTTTAATAGAGATTTATGACGTGTTAAGCTATACGAGATATTATGCGAGTGTTACAAATATATTATATAATAAGTTAAGATGGTTTGGGCACGTGGAAAGAATGATTGAGGATAGAATGACTAAGAAGATATATTTGGCTGAGAGGAATGGTGCTCGGAGACGCGGACGTCCGAGGATTAAATGGCAAGATCATTTAAATCAAATCCTACAGGACGGTCACGTGTTGAGCACATTGAACAGGAGAGCATGCATGAGGAATTGTATGACAGTGACGGAAGCGAAAGATGTATGCAAGGATAGAAGGAAGTGGCGCTCGATCCTTTCTGCCTACCCCGCGAGGGAAGCGGCGTGATGGTATGTATGTATGTATGTATGTATTACAAATATAATGTAAATACTGTTAAAGTGTGTGTTTGTGATTTGTCATATTGATGTATGTATTGTAAAATAATTCAAATAAATATGTTAAGTTAAAATTTATTTTATTTATTTATTTACTCATTTACCTATACACATCAAAATACTACAAATTTTATTAAACCTCGTCGCTGAATTTGGGATATTGTAAAATATCTTTATTTTTTCGAACATTTTACAGAACACTCGACGGCTTGCATGTTTATCACATGCAGCTGGTCTGCTGGTTACCCTACTTGTGGGATATGCCATGATGGTGTAGTAGTATGTATTAAAATGAATTATGAATAAAGTCTAAAATGTAAGGAGCTTAGGCCGTTAATTATGAATAAATATAAGGATATCAAATTAAAAGAATATATTAAATATTACTTTGAAATAATGCCGCACAATTTTTTTCTCGCAAATACTTTATTAATTTATACACAACTGCAACCAAAATACTCGCAAAATCAAAAGATAAACAAAAAGCTACTCTGTTGAATAATACGGAAAGCTATCTTAGCTTTTAGCATGAATGCGGAAAGTACCTATGAACGACGAGTAGTATAATATGCTCGTAGCCGACAATACATAGTAAGCTTATGTATTTTATAACTTATTAAGTTAGCGTATAGATGGCGTTTGTAATACATAAAACATGAAGCAAACTGTAATTTTATCCAATGAAACTTTCCCTAAATATTTGTAATAGCTGGCAACACTAAATATTAATGTCAAAAGCTCGTTACTAAAGTTGCGTACTTCAAGTCGAGCGAGAGTGGGTTTGCGGCGCGGCTGCGTGTTGTTATTGCGCTTTTGTTATTAGGCTTTTCGCGTTCATGCATTTATTTAATAATAGATTGTAGAAAACCGATACATAGTGAGTGATTGTGCATGATTTTTATATTTACCTGTTGCATTGATAATGTGAATTAAATTATTATAATGGCTACTTCGCCAAGTATTGAAACCCAAATTGACAGCTTTCTGGAGCAGTTCAAGAAAAGTGCGTCGAAAGCCATGGAGGAGAGAGTAGAATGGCAGGATTCTTCTGCCAACTCCGTTGTCAGATCGAGGAGTAGCTGCTTCAATCTAGAAACTGTTTCTGGTGATTACTTTTCATACATATTTTTACATTATTTACTTTACATGAAACGTCACATATCCGCCCCTAACTTTGCGGAAATTATTGATATTTAGAATCAACAAACTACTGTGGAAAAAATTACAGATACTTGTAAAAGAATAGGATGTTTCTATCTATAAAATACATGTAATTCATAATGTGTTAAATTTTAACTCTTAACATTAATTTATAGCAATATTTTTAAGAACTACGTATTGGTGTTTTCATAAATAAACAGGCAGGTATACTCCTATTTATGTTACAATCCATAGGTATAGTTTTTATTAAAATATTAATATGTTAAAAGACACATATTTCGAAATAATGTTTCTATCATAAACAAACAGTTCTTACACCAACTTTAATAATAATCTCACCCTAAACAGTGACGAGTAGATACGTATAAAATCTGACCGTGTTTTAGGAACGGGAAATTTACTAGAATTGCACAAAATACACTACGTATATTTTTTAACTTAAAAATCTCCCCCATTATGCAATATCATATTATTTATATATATTTTTTATTTATAGATCAAACCTTTGCGGTGAAGCCGTCATCTATAAATTAATTACATTTAATTTGAATGCATTTCTTTTGTAACATTGTTTTTAATCAACGTACGTTAAAGAATAAATAAATGAATGAATAAGACATTAATAATAATAAGGTATTTTATGTAGATATATATACATTGGTCACAACATTTCAAATCAATACAAAGCATCATAAAAATATCAGTTGTTCAATTCAATGTACAGAGGGCGAGTTTATCGCTAGAATGCGATATCTTCTAACTAACCCGGTTATGAAAATTAAAGAAATATACATTTATATCAACAGAAATAGTAGAAATCAAAACAAAACATATACACACATTTAGATCATAAACAAGCAGTAAGCATTCTGTAAGGTTATATGTGTTTTAAAAACAAAAACAAAACAAGGAAAAGTCAAAAATGGCATGTAAGCAGCAATGCACAATGTATGTAGAATTACAAACATACATAGCAATGGTCACATCAATCTGATCAGAAATTATGATACTTAACGTAACACATTGATATTACATCCAAATAATATCATTATTTATCAACTCGTGTAAATTTATGTTATATTTCACATTTATATAGAATAAAAAATTCACGAAATGTTTATGATGAATATAGGTACTTATGTATTTGAAATACGCTAATGAAATGAGATACACCTTTTTATATACCTACAAGTGGTATTATTTATTTATTTATTTATTTACACGCCACTATCACAGTCTAGAGAGATTATGATAATTATAATGACACACATAATGCAAATATTATTTACATTGTCCTCTTCTTATGATAAATTGTGTATGTGTTTTACCGTAAGAGTAACATCACACTATTTATAATCTCATGTAAAATAATATTTTATTATTAAATCTACTTTTACGTGCTACTATGTAACATTGACTTTACACTTCTAAAAATAATATCAAAGTACTTACCTACTTACTTTCGACTATTTTCTCATTGCGAATTGCGCACTGATAAAGATTGTCAGGTTTGCATAAGAATTGGTTGTGTTGGAAAACTCGCACAATTCTGGAACGACACAGTGCGACGAGTTGGTTCTTACTCAATAAAAATTCGTCCCAAATAATTGCAGGATCATTCTTACTAAGTGGCATCTTAAATGAAGATGTCTTATTTTAAAATTATTTCGAAGTGGTGAATTCATTGTGAAATTAATTAGATTTATATAATACTATACTACTATACTATACCCTCACGCCGTGTCCCAAGTGGGGTAGGCAGAGAGAACGGAACGCCAAACAGATCTATCTTTACACACTTCCTTCGCTTCCTCCACATTCATACAGTTCCTCATACACGCACAGATTTATATAATTGTATATATATTAGGTAGGTACTAAGAGCAAGTGTTAAAAAAAACGCGCTAACATCGAAAATCCTTCTAAAACACTTATTTTCGAAACTTAATATCTTCTGTTCTTGGTTAGGTGCCAAGACTCATAGCCATATTGAGGGGTTGGGATAATATAGGCATTGAACACGCGGCATTTCGTCCTGACACTGAGTCCAGACGCCCCCTAAATTCTGTATAATTATGTTAATGAAAGTCCCGCTTGCAGCTCCTATGCGGATTGACAATTCTAATTGGAGATAACACTCTGGCGTTATGGTTGTCACCAGATATTTAAACTTATTGGCCCGAAATATTTTAGTATTCCCTATCATTATAATAAGGAATCAACTGTCAATACCCTTACAAGTTTCGTTACAGATGTATTCCGTCTTACCAGCGTTAATTCAAAGGCCAAGACGTAAAGATTCTCATACACTTGCTTTTGCACTGTAACGCGTCCACAGGTGTATCAAACAGGGCTAAAACATCTGCAGGACTTCCACAGACGCTTCACTCTCCTCCCGCTGAGGCAGTGGTACATTGCTTGGACCCACAATAGATTTTTTGAGGAGGTAGTCCATGACGATGATAAAAATAAATTATACCAACACGATCTCACAAATCCGATCTCGATCTCACAAACTATGTTTAGAATTCTGAAGTCAAATGAAGTACCTGATCAAGACAATTTTTAATGCAAAGGTATATTAGTTTGATAATGTATTTCCGAGACAAATTATACAGAAAAAATTGCATTTGAAATTTATTGACCGAACCGAACATCAAACATGCAGACCTTGCCCAGTCAAGCCAATTGTCTGAACCAGATTATTTTATTTTTTTGTAATTTTAATATGATCGTAAATTTAGTATAAGTAAGAAATAGAAACTGAGAAAGCATTTTTGATCTGCGTGTCTTACAATTTATAAATTTATACCCTTTCACTCTATAGGTTATATATGTCTTTATGCACAATTATAACTTTTTTTTGTTTCAAAGACTAGCTTAGCAATAGTTTTTATGTTTTTCTATCTTCTTTTCCTTATTTTTCCTCAATCCATTGGGGAATTCTAGATGTTCGTAAGACTACATGATTAGCGTTATTTCCTAAGATATAAAGATTTTATGATACAAAAAGTTTTCTAGGAAAATTTCTTAAGTTTGATATAAAGCAACGACAGGCAACTATGCTTGAAAAAGGCATCTACATTCTACACAGCTCATCGTGTGGCGACTGTCTGGGTGGCTCATTACATAGAACATGGTTATTATTATATACAAACTTCTCAATAGTAAAAACAGATAATGGATTATAATCTTGGTCGTATATCTGAAATTTTGATACTATTCCCAGTCGTCTGAGCTATATTTTCGGTATGAACTTCATAGTACTTAATGCTTATTATGGCGTCTAATCATTTTGGGAATAAAACATTATAATAATGATAATAAAAACCCAAACAATTTATTTTGAAATGTGCCATTTTATGGAAAACTCTCGGTAAGGCCAAGGATTTCGTGAATAATATGGTTTTTAGTCATTGAAGCACTACATATCTAAAAATATATTATATGATACTTAATTCATGCTAACTATGTATATAGATGATGATCAGAGATTAAACCATCTTACGATTTTGAAAAAATCTATTTCATTCATAGCTCTGACATTAAAATCATGTAAACGCGCAAACCCTTGATCAATTCAAAATCGTGTATTTATCCGTAACAAGTATATTATATGTAAACGTCAAGTACCTATGTACATATATTTATATGTACCATCTAAGTACATCTCATAATTCACTCGATTGCGGGTGCATTGCCGTAAAATGAAATAAGAAGAATCTAAGTACATCAAAATACATTAGAGACAGCTAGCTATATTCTACATTCGTGTTTATCCTATGAAGAATAATAGAAAGTAATTTGCATTGTTTTTGTAATACCTACCCAATAAGATGTTGCGAAAAAGTGTGAGAATTGATGTAAACTCATTATGTTTCACTGTTATGCGTTTAACAAAGTTTCAATCAATAGATTGATTGTTTATCTATTTTAATTGTATTGATTTGTAAAAAAACATGTGATTTTCAAAGAGAATGCAATGAAACTATTATAAGTAAATAATAATATATTTAAATGTGATAATGTAATCCACGTACTCGTATTGGTAATACTTTATAAATTAAAATCTATCCTGTTTCTTAAACTAAATATGTAACAGTATGTATTTAACTGATTTGGATGGACTTTATTTTTACCTAGATGGTACGATTTCAATACAACATGTACATACTGTAGTAATTAATTGATGCAATCAGGTTTCAAGCAATTTAGCAAGTACGGAACTGCATGTGCATATAACGATGTGATGTATGTATATTGTTTTCTCTCTTCATCAGACTTTCGAATCCCATATATGGGTATAAATAATTTTGACAATATCGATAATTATTCAATGAATTGATATCATTAATCACAATAAGACATAATATGGTGCCTACCATTATTCGTATGGATGCCTAGTCACATAATCCAAATCCAAATCACTTGTTGTTTTCGTCTACATATTCTAATTTGATACATCAATTACGTGAATCAACATTGACCCAGACACTGTAAGTGGCATTCAGTGTACTCTTAGTACATCCTTACATCTATGAACTTGTAACTAAACCATTTCCTACTTACGATAAAGATGTACATACAAACTTAAGATTACGATATGAAGATAATTTACCAAGACACTCTCTCTCTCTCCTTGTACCGGTGTTTTGATCAAGAATAATTATTTCTTGCATCTGAGAATAATGAGTGAGTACCGACATAGAATAGTGAGGAAGGGTGCATTGTTTTGCTGTTGGCGAGTTCATCGCACTCGAACCCAACTAAGGAGAGTGCTATATACAATACAAGTAGATATAGATACCGAGTTAATGTATTGTGTAGTATTATGACTGTGAAACGCATCACTTACTCTGGAAACCAGGAGTGTCACCAGTCCAGGCAAATTATTGAATGATCTATACTTTATATCCTGTTTTTGGTTTTTTTGGGGAAGCCATGTCTGAAAAATAAAAACCATATAGAGAGGATCGCCATGAAAACCTTCAATCCACATTGATCTATAGCAGTGGTTCTTAACCAGGCGTGCCCGCACCCCCAGGGGGTGCGGGGAGCTGCTCATAGGGGTGCGAGACAGAGCTCTCGGTTAAATAAATAAATAAATGGGAAAATTAAGTTATATTAATTATTTTTATAATATTACATTGCTAATTTTTGTACAAAAATTTATATATTTTTTTTTATGTATTTTTGAAATATTTAAACTTTGAAAAACCGAAATAATATTGAATATTATTTATATTTTCTAATGCTAACCTTGTAATAAATAAATAAAATAAATATTCGTTTATTGGACTAAACATAAATAATTATTTTAATAAAAGAAATTACTTCAAAATCGCATTAAACCATGTTATTTCCTTTCATATTTTTCTCCCAGATATTTGGGGGTGCCAAATCATACTTGAAGATACACGGGGGTGCGGATACCTAAAAAGGTTAAGAACCAGTGATCTTTAGGTACTTTATCATCGCGATATTTCTCGAAAGCAAGGTAACCATTTGGAACAGCTGAACTTGAAACTTATGTTCTTTTTTACGATTTATTTCGCAATCTCATACAAACATTGAAAATATTCAAGTAGGCAGTTACTTTATTTTTTTTTATTACCAGCAATCTATCCGTAACGAATGATTTGTAATTAGTTTACTTTTGAATATGTATTAATAAATAGTACAATTCAAATAGTGCTTGTTATCCTCCTTGCAAAATAAGTCATAATAGTTAAGATAGATCGACCTCTAAAATCAGCTAGAATACAAAATAAAATGTTTTCCTTTCCAAAACCAACAGTCAAAAAAATAATGAAATGTCTTTCTTCTAACAAGCGTTATTAATAATTTGTTCCTTGGTTTGTCAGGTTTTTAAAGCTCCGCATATAATCTGTCTTCCTGTCATCACATGAGACGGCTCTGAAGTTTCTCCGCAGTGCAATGTGTTTATGGGCATTGAATTTAACCTATTTCACTACTCCATTTGGCTAAGAGCCATAGTTTGTGATTTAGTTTTAACGTTTTTTGGATAACGATTTATTCTTTTATAAGCAATTTATTACAGCTGCGCTTTTATTGTTGATACTTTATTATGTTATTTTATTATTTGACATATTGACATCTGTCCATCGTCGAAATTTTAAAATATTTTTTAATTATTACCTACATGTTTTTTTATAAAAGATTTTACTATTCTTTTTAGGCTATATTATATAAGATACGTCTATTAATGATTAATAGCAATAAGTGGAAATCAATTGTCAACACAGTAATCTCTTGACAGAATGTAAAGAAAATCAGTTTAAGAAATGCGCGGAAACTTTTATATGATGAACGCGTATTATATGACGTTATTTTTCATAATTATTGTTTGTGCCTAATTTTTTGTTTTTGATTAAAGATATATCTGGATTTTGCTATAAACCCAAATACAACCTTATACACCTTTCACAGTAAGCTAAAAGCTTGTATCGTGAAAGCGGAGTTTGCCGGCACCTGGTATCGAACCACGGACCCCTTGTTCACGAGGCCGAGACTCTACCTCCAGGCTACCGAAGAACTTATATCTAAATATCTAAATATTAGCAGGTATTAAGAAGTTATATCGTAGTCGTTCAATATTTCTCAATTTGTAGTGAGTGATATTGATTAATATCGTATTGTTTATATTTCACTGAATGCATAACAGGGAAGTCCGTGTGAAAAGTTTTAGATTGTATTTCTCCACATATTTTGATGCATTATCTTACAATGATGTGTTACAACATCATTCGATTGTATAATTAGGTATTGTTTATTACATTATTATTAATATTACGTTTTAGTAATACGACACTAAACCACAGATAAAATATTAAAGATGTGACATAACGATAACAAACTAGGCTGACTTAAGGTGAAAACTACTTAAACTGTTACTCAATATTATAACCATCTAAATACACAACCTTTTTATAGGTATCTTTATCTGTCACTCGCATGCTTTTTACGATGAACAATTTGACAGGAGAAATTCATCATATTCCGAATGTATTATTATCACTCTGAATAAATTTAAAGCATTAATATATTCCGCAATTAATTAAACTTTTAATAAAATTGAAATATTCTCAGCATATGTCTCATCATCTCGCATCATACTGTAACTAGTTTCATATTTTAAACTCATACGTAGGTACATGTTTTCTCAATAAAAATACATTTCATTTCCGTTTGATCGTACTTATGTACTTCAATTTGCGATGTTTTTACGTGTCCTTCTCTATTCCTTAGATATGCAACAATCCCAATTTAATTTCTTTGCAAGTTTATACCGCAAATCGAAATAAAAATAGATCAATTCGTTCTATATTATGAGGCATTCACAATCGACAAGGCTTGGCGAAATTAATGAAATACCCAAAACCCCGATGAAAGTCATTCAAATCTAACCCAAAGACTCCCAGAGTTTGATCTACCACGGAAGCAATGGTCTAGAATTAACAGAATCCGAACTGGACAAGAGAGACCACCCAATGTGCGCATGTGGCCATTGAAACGATAAGCCATAGTATGAAGGATTATTCCCTAAGAAAATATTCCGGGAATATAGATGCGATTCATCAGGTGACTCCAAGGGATTTTGAGTATATTATTAAACTGGTCACATAGCTATAATAACTCTTAGATGACTATCCACAGGGATCATTTATATGTATACGATGGTGATAATCATGATATTAGATGCTATGATCTAACTGTCTATACCTAATATTTTCTTGCTTTATATCAATGATTCTCGCATAGGTTGATAACATACATATTATAAATGTAGGGTAGAGTACGCTATATTGTACCGCCTATTAAATCGTACCACCTCAATAATTACGAAAGTATGCATATTTTTTATAACATTTTAACTCAAATTTCATTGCATAAACATTTCTATCATGTTGACGTATTCATTTGATTTGTTTGTGTCAAAATAAATATATCATGAACAAACTATTATTTTTTGGCAATTTGATATAATTTTTTTCAGTTGGTATCTAAGGGTATCTAATCACACATTAATGGGTAATTATATTACTTTGTAATTATTACCGTTTTAATTCGAAATTTGTATAGTTAATAATAATAATAATAGTTTATAAAACACAAATATCATTTACAATAATTGAACAATAAAATAATACATTTTTTTTCCTAATACAATTACTCCCCAAAATTGAGCGTAGCTCGTGCTTTGGGGAGAAAAGTTTGAAAAAGTTTTTGCAATTCGAGCATAAGTTTTGAGTTTGGTTTGATATTTGTTGTTTTCTGATATTTGAGCGAGTTCGTTAAATCGTACCGCTACGATATAGAGAACCTTTAGTAGAAAATACTTGGTATATTTTTAATTTATTTGGTAAATGGAAAATAATCTCAGAAATTGTAATGGTTTTTAGAGTAAATAGTTCTTTCTCCGTATCACGTTGTACTAGACTAAATATATTTAAAGAAGTATTATTATTTGTTTCGTTACTGTTGTGCTATTTTTTGTTTGAAATTTACGTAGAGGTACGATTTAAATACCAGTATGGTACGATATAGTAACCCGGTCTGCTATATCGTACCGATGACTACTTTTTTTTCATAACTATTTTTTATAATGTTCATGTCACTTTTGACCTTCTTGAAATATATAATTAGATAGCCAACTAAATACTCTTTCATTTGGTATATTGAAATATTTACCATGATATTTAGTTTTTACATAAAATCACTTTCCGCATAACCGGTACAATTTAGCCAACTCTCCCCTACTTGTAGGTCGTAATAAAGTGTTAACTTAAATGCATTGCATTTTTATGAACCATTTCAATACCGAGCTGTCACATAGTATCATAAATTTCACACGATACATTTACGACTATGTTGTATCCCTACGTAATATAAGTATCTGGGCATTTTCAATTTTTTTTGCTTCGTTACGTAGTGGAACCTAAAAAATTATGTGTAACAAATTATGCCTGATTTTGTATTTAAAATATATATACAACAGTAACGGACGTGAGAAATCAATTACTTTTAAGTTTTGTGTTTTCTTTTTTTCAGGAAATGCGTTTTCGTGAAGCAATATTTCAAGAAATTTCCATTACATCACACAATTCAACGGGGTTTTAAATAAAAATATTTTAGTGAATAGTTGTCGAAAGTATTTAATATAGTTATAATCACAACATTCTTTAAGAAAATATATAATTTTATTAGGAAAATAACGTAAAATGTCACATTTTCTGTCCAATTGGTCCATTACGTTACGTTTTGTACTATACAGTAATGAGTTTTCTTATATTCTACACTAATTATGGCAAATTTGTTGGTGATTTGCACTTTCCAACAACAATTCAGTTCATATACTATATTTTATATATTACAATAATACAGTTGTATCAGTTGTTGGAATAAAATCTAAAAAAAATAGTCGGAGATATAATAGGACAGTAACGTAATAGGAAGTTTCTCGTTACGTAATGGAAAAGTAAAACTAACGTCGCATGGTAATAATATTCATTAATTATATCAGTCGAAAATCCGAGATAAGTTTTTTGTTTTTTTTTATATATTTTATTTATTTATTTATGCATATTCACGGCTTTCGCCTTTTACATGTTAATAAAGAGAAAAAAAATAATAACAACAATTAAATCCAAAATAATATAAACAATAAGTAAAAAATGATAATAGCAATTATATTCATATGTCAGTTTATTAATTTTTTTAATAAATTATTTTTAATTTATTTTCAATCTTTGTTGAAAAATTCGTTGAAGATAAAAACGTGATCATTTTTTAAAATATTATATTACTCGCGGGCCGCAGGAAATACGCGACGGGCCACATGCGGCCCGCGGGCCGCAGTTTGCCCATGCCTGGTTTATAGAATACCAATATGGACTAACTAAAATTGGAACGTTACTATTTTAGTTAGTGCACACTAAAAATAAAATAGAATCGGAGGTAGCATTTGTCGTTTTTGTTACACTTGATTGGCCTGACGTACTGATTTATTTATTTATTCAATAAATTTATTTATGATTTACTAGCAATCACTTGAACTGTTTTCATAATAATAAATAAATATTGGACATCATAACGCCATCATAATAATTATTAACATCTTTAAATAAAGTCGGAAGATTAAAATATTCAATGTAAGCTAGGCTTTACAATTCCATTACGTGACAGTTTTTTTCCACCAATACATAACGTTCCGTAATGGACGTGACGTATAAGTATCGATCTCTGTTCATCCACATGTTTACACCTTGTTAGTGAATATAAGGATGCATTCGACTTGTAATTCAAAATGAACAATATTTAATATGTAATTAGAGTCCAAAAGAAACAAATAAAACTCTTAACTTACCTTAGAAATCTGCGTTCGTAATGGAACACCAATTTTAGTGAGCAACAACGTAGACCAGTTCCGTCACAAGAATCTGCACAACCGACGTTTTTACACAATATAGCGGCATTCATAGACTAATATAATGTTGCCATTAATTATAATCGACACTCGATTTGACCAAAATAAGTAAAACAGAGGTTTAGAATGGCCGTGACGTAATAGGAATTCCACTTTTTGTGATTTGAAGGACAGGAAAAAAATACATATTTAACATATTTCTGGTTTGCTTTATGATATTTTATGGGACTTTATTGAATATAGAGACAATTAAGTTTTAAATGAAGTCATAAAACCTGTGAATATAATGGGCAGACAAATATAATTTTGTTGTTAAAGTTGAGAGGTACGCTGAAGACATGTTGAAATACGACATTCCGTGTTATTGATTTACACATTAACTTGCAAAATTTAAATAGTTACCTGTTATTTTTATGCTTAACTAAGAAAAAAATCATCATTTTATCAATAATTGTGATTTCGGGCAAAACTGAAATAATTGGTCATTTAAGAAACAATTTTGAATTCTCGAGACGCGTACTTTATACTCATAGCAAAAAAATCTGAAAATGCCCATCTACTAGATGATTTGATTAATTATGTTATTGTACTAATGTCTAACATATATTTTTTAACCAACATTCATTTACCTTCTTTTGATGACCTAAAACTAAATGATAAATTTATATTTTTATTTACCATCTAAATTCACAGACTGAATTTAATCAACGTTTATTAATAAGACTGTTACAGTGTAACTAGCTATTTTTTAATAATGTAAAAAAACATTTGATGTAGGTATTATTTCACCTCAAGACATTAATTTTAGAACATACCTAGTTCTATCATAAAAACCATTATTTTTTCTGTTAGAAAAAAGTTCCCACTCTGTTTTTCATTCATATAATGTACTTTGTAATGATATATAAAGGCACTTATTTTTGGAAGGATATTGATTTTCTTAATGGGCTAGTGTACCTACTGCAGTGAATAAAATGTAAGTTAACAATATAATTCTCTCTCTTTCTGTCAGTTCCCTATCTTAGTCTAAACTTTCGTGATAGACTTTCAGCAGGTACCTATAGCATCACAGCAAAAGTTTGTTAAATGTTATATCTATTACGTTATTTTTCTTTTTGATTTTCATACAATACAACCTCGAAAACTTTTGTTTACTCAACAGTATACCGTGACCACGTCCACGCAATATAATACTACGAGTATCTATATAGTAAATATATCCTATAAATAAGTAATGAATATGTGACTGGACTGTATTTTCAATAAAACAGCCCTTTCGAAGAAACTTTCACTAGGTACTTTAATCCACTAATAACACCGTAGCGTGTGGCCTTACAATATGTTTTATATTCGCTTGCTGTCTATAATTCCCCTACATTTTAAATTATGTTCCAAGTATCTATATCTAGTATCTATGTATAGGAGAAACTTTACAAACATGTCGATATGGTTTTTTTAGCATTTGACTACATTTTAAACTGTACAGTTTTTAATTTATCGTTAAGTCTGATGATTTATTGGTCCTTTCCAAAGGCTTGAGAAACTAATATGACAGAAATATCAAAGCGTTAGGAGTATTGTGGAATGAAGTTACTAAAGTTGCACAAAATATTTCTGAAGAAAGGAAACTTATTTATTCTTATGTTGTTTTTTCAAATGCAGGAATTTTAGTTTTAGAAGTATATTTATCATAGTATATTTATAATGTATTTTAAAAAAATCGCTCTAGCATTAATATATAATATCCCACTTTATTTGTACTAGTGTGGGAGCAAGCTGTTGGATTAGAGACATTTTACTAATACTAGACAGTAGACACGTATGTAGGTAGTATGTCACCACATAGACATTCGTCACACTTTACCCTTATACCTCATTGTCAAAATATTTACACTTACCCACAGGTATTAACGATGTACTTAATTAAATATTATAACTGTGTAAATGCAACTTTATACTACAAAATCACTATGTGTGGAATAACTTATAATCTTTTCTTTCTTATCTTTCATGTAGCATATGATATCTTAGCCATCTCAAAACTTTAGTTTTGGCACAGTATTTGCATGAACGTAAAATAACTTACCTACATTTTAAATTACACTGATACGGAATATATTGTTTTTATGATTTTAACGGGAGAAGACAAGTGTCAAACAGTATGAGCATATAGGTATTAACCTTAATTCCTATTCAAACATTACTGAAAAAAAAATGTATTTCACATGAAATAATATGGTACAGTGTTCTATTTATTATGCGTTTGTAGTACGAACGCGTCGTAATACTTAAATGTACATAGAACTAATTATATTTTCAAGATAAAAATCTCTCTTTAGGGAATAGCACGTTAGGAACATAAACTATCTTCCGCTGCGAAATAAATTAAGTTCAGAAGTGTTTTTGTCTCTATAAGATGTGTAATAGTACATAATGTATATACCTAATAACCATAATACTTACATACATTATATTACATGGGGTTTGTTCGAGAGCATATTGCGCAGGTGAAAATAATGTGACATTCTTCTCACTCCCAACGAAATTGGTAGAGAAGTACCAGTTGTAATCCAGTTTTAAAAAGGTTAAAAAATTTAATGGTTCAGTTATGCACATTTCTTTGCATTGAACTGTAGATTTTTTTAGTACAGGAGTTGATGACACGTTATTAAGCTTTTGTCAACATGCACAGGTAAAAACATCGTTAATGCTATACGTACTAGGTACTATTTATCTTACAAATATAATTTAGGTAATATGTGTTGTATGTAGTTAGCTTTCATTAAGTGCCGATAATACACATGTTGTGCGTATCTCTCCTTATCATTATAAACATCGAGCAGTAGAGATAATTCATATTAAGTCTTTATAAATAATATGAAAAACATAAATAAATTTTATGGTCAATAGTTTTCTCACTCTTTTTGGAGTGAATTCTAAGTTGAATATTTTGCCGTGAACTTGCAGTACGGATACACAGTTTTATTTAACTAAACAGAAGCTATGCGTAACATATCATAACAGCTGACCCAATATTGAAATGATTTATTAATTAAATCACTGTCCACCCGCTTGTACATTGTCAATACAGATAATATTGTTCAGAGCAGAGGAATATTTATTCCTCGGCATTCCTGTTCCCACAAATTGTTGATTCAATTAATTAAATAGTTTGCCATGGAGCACCCAGTTATCAATTGGTCTTCCACTCTTTTCCGTTAGTTTTCAAGTGTTCTTTAAAAAGCAGTTGGTCGTTGTGGCGGCTAGTTACACCGCCTTCCGCCTAATAATTAGTTTTATTTATATTTTTAAATCAAGAAAATTTTTGACCATCGCAAGAAAAACAATAAATTGTTAATGTTTCATTAGGATTTATTTTTCCACACATCATCTCTGTTTTTCGATAATTATGTCAAAATTATATGTCTCGTATGTTTAAACACACAGCTAGTAATAACATATAAATTGGCAGTAATTTTTACTTGTTTTTTATTATACGACTGTGTTATCCTCCACAAAATGTGTGGATTCACTAATAATTTCAACACAAATAAGTGGGTTTTATATTCAGTGCTACATGTTATATTTAATTTAGTGAGAATAGAAATGTTGACATTTTAAGAGTCATGAAACTGAATAAAACTATGATCAGTCTTATTTTCATTGCAAGTTTCAACGTAATGAATGAGAATCATCACTGAAAATGTGACGCAGACATAATAACAATATACTCAAGTGCTACAATTTTGTAAGTTCTATATTGTTTGAATACACGTGTCGGTACTACAATAAATTACAAACTATGCTTACATTGTTTTATATATCTATGTACATAATTCAGGTGCTTGGTATATAAAAACAGTAAGACTTTTACGCAACATTCACGTGTAAACATTGATAATGTTAGTTTTGTTTATTAAATTTGTTTATTTTTTTACTCAAATAGTCGCGGAAGCTGATAAAGCGATAACTCGTATGTAATATTAGTCCATCTCGTGAAAGTAGTTAAAACAAAAATATACTCATATTTTTCATCAATCTATGACGATTGTAGAAACATTTGAGCTTGATTTTATATGCAAAAATAACACAGTTTGCTGGTTGTTACTACTACGATGAATGTAATATAAATAAATCGTACATCATATTACATAATATATCAATAAAACACATTACAATACTTGTATACCTACCTAGTTAATGGTTTTAACATGAGCTTGGTATTTATTTCATAATATTTTATTCATATGTTCTGTGTCTTTATATACGAAATCACCGCAATTTCTTTATGTTTACTTCCAACATACCTACACCTAGTTCTGTACACAGTAGAAATTGCTACATCTATCAATATCGTCTCTAGCAAGATGAACAGGAATAGCACCAAATAACATTATTCATAAACCATTTGGGTATATTGCAATAAACTTGCAGAGTTTTGCAAGATAAATTTCTCTAAAATAATCTACGACGAGTACACATGAACCTATTTGATGCACACATACTATTATTAGTCAAAGAAATAATAATAATGTCAGCTATGTAGGTATAGTAAAATTTGGTTTGTGTATTGGCCATTTACATAATAATTATCTTGGTATTCAGAACCTCTTCACAGAATTAAGTACCTATCTATAAACTAACAACTGTTATGAAAATTATGTACATAGATATTACGACAATACAGAATGCATTCATGTTATTCATTTAGGCTTAAATAATAGTAGATGTAGATGCATACCTGCATAATAAATAATACTATTGTGTTCAGTTAAAGATACAACCTACACGTTTTAGGCAAAACCACTTTAAGAAAGTTACAGAAGTAAACTTTCGTGACATGCATCAAATCGTCATTCTGAAAAACCTGATAAAACATATTTTTACTATAAAATTGGACATTATTATATTGTTTTCAAAGTTAATGAAGAAAATAAAAAAAAGTCAGTATGTTTTGCATTTGTTTTAAGTGCTTCAAAGTTTCTTTTATTTGGCAACGATTCACATAACCTTTTTAATTGTCTTTAATTTTAATACACGGTAGTCTTTCCTTTTCCATAAAAGATACGGGTGTTACAGAATTTATACAGAATATGCCTATATGTACTTAGTTATATAAAAAAAAAAAAACAATGTGACCCGAAGACAGCTTTTATGTTTGAAGGTGTGTAATGTTCCTACTCATATAATTATAGGTATATGAGTAGGCACCTTCTATGTAGCACGTGGTTTGTCAATTAACAAATATTTACATCCATACGACCGTCATCTAATAATGCCTATGTATCTAATCTTTTAATTTATGTGCCTAAACAATGTAATTATTCATCACAACAATATAATTAGCAAGTTAGTTCCATCACAAACAGTAGGTATCATTACCTCACATGTAGGTACCTACCTAATAAATACCGGTAGGTACCTACACCATGAAACTATTGAATTCAGTGGCTGATGAAGTGATGGCTACTGTTGGCTGCTCCCATTGCAGGAAATAGCCGGCAATTATTTTCCCCTCCATAGCATATTGAATCCACAATACACATCCATCAGGAATACACCGACCATTAGAGTTGGTCGATGATATCGCCGACATGTTATTTCCATATTTATAATTAAAGCACCATAACAACTATGTAGATGTACCTACCTACAAAGTATTCACTGTATGTACCTATTATCATAATATTATTTATAGGTCAGCATGATGGAACTAAATACTTCACGCTTGCTTCACAGTTCATCCAGAGAAATATTATTATTGACATAATAGCATTGTGACAGCTGCTGAAATAATGAAATTTGGAACCACAGTTTGTTCCATATACTAGTTTGATCTCCTTATTGTTTCGTTTTTTTTTATTTATTGACTGACGACGATTCTATTTCCCTTTCTCGACTTTCAGCAACCTACAATCTGTAGCGAACTCTGTTTAAGTTTAAATGGAATTCAGCTGTTAAAATTTTATTTCACAAAACACACTATAAAAAACCTGATAAATTAATGAAAAAGCATATTTTTTTATATATAAAATAACTACCCAATATAATTCTATTGACGATATAAGTATAGAACTCTACAGTTAAAATATAATGAAATACAACGATGTTCTGAGAATAATCAAATTAGGAAATATTTAGTTCACTGTCGTCATGAAAGAACGAAAGTTGTCAAGCAGCGTGCCTTCCGTATAAGCAAATAAATGCAACGAAAGCCCTAAAGTAAATAAATAATCTTAAAAAATATATAGGTACACTATAGTAGTATAAAAATAAATTTAGAATCCCAAAATGATATTTTATGGGACAATAGTATATACCTACCTAATTTTCAATTATCTGTACATAATAATCTACAAACAAATGTCTCTTAGCGAAAAATAAATTGTTCATAAACTACTTCTAATAAACAATATGATAAAATATTGCATACCTATATTTTATTTTATGTCACTATTTGATTTAGTAACATTTTGATAAGTAACACTTTATTTATATATATTTTTTATCCAAAAACGATAAAAATAATGAAATGCACTAAACTAGAATGTGACCACATAATATAATTAGAATGTTGGAATTAGATTATAGATACCTAGTCAATAGTTTCTACCATCAAACCTACCTGACTACATATATATCCATTTCTGGAAATCCTATGCATACCTACATACAGATTCCACTTTCTCAACATTAATGTACCTAATAATATTGTGTAAGCAGTTAGCGAGCTTGTAGTTCTTCAGTTTTGATAAGTATGTATGGATTCATTTTAATTGGGTAACTATACAGGAATGCAAGTTGACGTTAGTAGGTATATTTGCAACACTCACGGATTGTTTATACCTATCACTAGTTCAGCATAGCTTAGCACTGTATAATATTAATCTGAGTCGATGAGTTAGAAGTTTTACTATATTATGTCGTCGATATAATATAATAGTACCGATATAGTGTAACATGACTGTTGGTATTAATTTGATGCATTTGGTTTACATCCATGTTAACAACGTAAGGGGTTTCCATATTAGATCATAATATTATTGTGCATCGTCTGACAATCCGTACTTGAGGTACATAACGCAACATAAAATAACGTTTTTCTGCCACCTGCAGTTTTTCTATACATATAGATATAGGTTTATTGTTAGAATCTGCTTGGTATGTACATGTATAATGTGTAGGTATATTATAATATGCACTTACATACATTTCATAAAGTTTTATAAATACATTTACTACCTATATCAAGGTAAATCTCTATTGCAATCGATATTGTAAAATCATTACCGACTGTTGGTAAAAATATAACCTATTAATATAAAAATTCAATAATTATTAGGCATAAATATTACAAAATGCATAGCACAGTAAGTCATTTTTCCTAAATAAATAAAATAGGATGTATCTATCACCCCGTGTTTTCGAAACGGAAAAACAAAGACCTCAAATTGACAGAATTTCGCTGACAATTTTTTATCTTCTAGCCACACACCGAATGGCAGCCACTTTCAAATGGAGACATAGATACAGTATCATTTTTTATATATATTTTTAATAAATACATACACATCTAAGTCTTATAGTACATGGCGCAATACAATATTAACTTATTTACGTATTGTCTTATTCAAGAAACAGTTATATCAAAAATATCTACTACTACTACTATACCATCACGGCATATCCCACAAGTGGGGTAGCCAGACATGTAAGAAACATGCAAACTGTCCTCTTCATGCCAATATAAAATCAAGACATTCAGGATGGGTGGCAAACAAATTTTTTATAAGTGATTGAATGTACTTTAAACACACAGTATTTACGTTAATAATGTGTGGCGGTTGTACACTCTCGGCCGAGACCTCTCGTCATGTCTCGCCGAGACTCTCGGGCGAGGAGCGAGAGCTCGAGTGGTGGCCCTGTACACTCGCGTCACTTCAGTTGTAGTCGTGACGGCAAGGGCGATGGACGTAGACGCAGTACAAGTTGCTTCCGCTGTCGCGCTATGCGCAATCAATTATTTTATGTATGCACACGCGTACCATACAAAAAGAATTAAAACGAAGTGGCGTAAGAGGAGATGGTGGATGGTTGCTATACATCGAAATAGGACCCGGTAAGTCAGTACATATATTTCTTGAAGACATTTAAAAATAGGCGTAAATTTCCAAAAAGGGGCCTATATTTATCAATTCTGCAATAAAATGAGAGTTTTAAAACAGTAAAGCTGAATTATTATGTGATTTTAAATTACTTTTACAGGCAACTGATGGAGAAGCAGTTATCAGAATTGTTAGTAGAACCTTCTGGGCAGTTCAAAAAATTTACTCGAATGTCCCTAGCTGACTTTGAGTATTTGTTGCAAAAAGTGGAACCTATCATATCGAAAAAAAACACTCGACTTCGAGAATCTATTCCGGCAAGAACACGGCTAGCGATTACATTGCGATTCTTGGCTTCTGGAGATAGCTTCGAGAGTCTTCATTTTCTTTTCAAGATATCCAGTTCGTTGATATCACGAATAATACCAGAGGTGTGCATGGCACTAAATAACGTATTAAAGGATGAAATTAAGGTGAGTAGTAAAAAAATACTTTATTTTCAAATATTTTTATTTTCAATTTAAAAAACGTTTTATTCTATTATCGTGAGATTTTCGTATGTAAATTAAATTTTAATTCCGGTATCAACTTAATTTTTGGCTCTTATTGGCTGGAAAGTTTCAGATTCCAGAATCAACTTTTTATTTATTTAATATTCACGGCCACATTGGGCCAATACAAATGCATTAATACTAAAATTACACGTAACGTACAATGGCAGTTTCTAATATAAAATATGTCAACAAAAAAGTATCGTACAATGGTAACAATTAATTAAAAATAACGGAATAAAAGAAAAGAGCAAAATGCTACATTCAATTAAAATAAGGGAATTAAAGAGTAACTATTAATTAAGAAAAAGTGAATAAAAGAGTAACTATCGATTAAAAACAAGTGGGTAAAAGAGCTACTATTAATTAAAAACAAGTGGACAAAAAAGTAACTATTAAGTAGGTAGTCAAAAATTTTAATTTACGTACGAAGATCTCACAGTTAGGTTCTTACTTTCTTTATAACTTTTAACTACTTTCTCATCGCATGATTAAAAGCAGTGTTTACAATATCAGTCTTAGGAGAATAAACTAATTCATCCGACAAAACTGTTATTTGGCGAGACGAAGAATGGGGTGATTCATTTATCACGTGAGATGTTTCTGGTATGTGAAGGACTGGCATGTTGTCTAATGCTCTAGTCATCATAGGTGAAGATGCTGAATATTGACGAGGCGGAACATCTGAGTATGATGAGCATGACGAATTCGACCAATAGGTAGATGAAGGGCTTGGGGAAATAAATGTATTTTTGGGCGATGGACTACATGGTGGAATGACGTTATTTCTATACAGTGGAGCATAGTCATAGGCGCCAGACCAGTTTCGCATTTTTTTTATGAACAACCCATCGATTTCATACATCATTTGCAATCGCTCATCATCACTGAGTTTTCGAAGTTTATTCGCTAATATTTTTCCATATCTATCGCAATCGTCTTCCTGTGTTTCCTTTTTATTTATGACTTTATTTAAAGTAGAGATTGCGTCTTTCATGTGTTTGCCTGCTTCAAGTAATTCTGGTGGATGTTTTCGCCTTCGTTGTGTCGTTGGAGGATCAAGCGGTTCTGTTTCAAGTGTCGATCCAGCTGAAAAATAAAAAAAATATTTATAAGAACACGGAGTTTATTCATTACATATGCAGTTGTTGATTGTTGAACATCACGAAATTTTAATTAAATAGTAAAAATCTAAATAATGCGAACTATCTCACCTTCATTTGTAGCATTATTATCTTCACGTTCATTAATATCGGTATTATCATTACTGTCTTCACGTCCACTTTGAGAAAAAAGTTGACTCTGTAAAAAAACATGAAAAGTTATTAAAATGTGTTTCTTTTGTTCCAGTTGCCGTCAACTCCAGAAGCATGGCTGCATGTGGAAAATGGTTTTAAAGACAACTTTCCACGCTGTGTAGGTGCTATTGATGGAAAGCACATTGTAATGCAAAGCCCAGTATTCAGTGGATCAGAATATTTTAATTATAAAAAATGTTTTAGCATAGTCCTTTTAGCTCTTGTCGACCATGACTATAAATTCTTGTTTGCTGATATAGGAAGTCAAGGGAGGATCAGTGACGGTGGTGTGTTCCGTAATAGTTTGTTATGGCAGAAAATTTGCTCTAATGATCTTAATTTACCTCCGTCGACCCCTTTGCCAGGTTCAACAAAACCAACGTCTTATGTTTTCTTAGGAGATGGGGCATTTGCTCTTAGCACGCATGTAATGAAACCATATCCAGGTGAACACACCATAGGAACATCAAAACGTATATTTAATAACAGACTTTCATCTTCTCGAGTAATTGTAGAGAACACTTTTGGTATACTGGCATCAAAATTCAGAATTTTTAGAAAGCCTATACTATTAGATCCAGAAAAAACTTCTGCCTTAACCATGACTTGCATATTATTGCACAATTTTCTACGTAAAAGTGAAACATCAAGGAGCATATACACGCCACCAGGAACTATGGATATTTATGATAATAATGGGGAATTGATTCAACGTGGTGCTTGGCGAGGAGATATGAATGAATTTCAAGAAACTTGTGCAATAACACCTTTGCCAAATGTAGCGCGGAGATCGCCACTTGATGCCAGACAAATTCGAGAAGAATTTACATCGTATTTTTTTAAAAATACGAATTAAAATTACTACTGTACACTTCGTTCTATATAATAATAAAAAATGTATATGTATACAAAATAAAGATATTTACCTGATTTTCTGTATTTATTGTATTCTTGCATTTGTATAGATTACCCAAGAACGAGTTCATTAAGTCGAAGGCAAACCAAATTGGTTTGTGTACTTCTTCACATCCTGCACCAGATTGCAAAGAATTTTTAATTTTTCGTAGGTGTCCTCTGTACGTCGCCATTAAAGAGTCCTTCTTTTTCTTGAGATCGTCCACAGAGAATCCAGTTTGATCCGATATCCTAACCCAAGCGTCATGTAAACGTTTTCTGTCTTTATGAAACTTGTGATTCGGTTCCCACAATACGGGTTCCGTTTGGAATATCTCTATGAAGTTTAACTCACTTTCATTGTTCCACATATTTAATTCGTTGCTGTTCGTCATACCAAGGTAAATTTGCAGATAACTACGTTTATACACGTACCGCAAATTAGAAAAGTTGACACGTGCAGCACGGTCGCTTGCTGTTCGTGCACTGAAGCACGCGAGAGTGTACATCAATGCTCTCGCCGTTCCTCGCGAGACATGCCGAGACCCTTTGACTCGGGCACAAAAACCGACACGGGAGCGAGAGCGGACGAGTATGTCCGAGACACCCCGAGGCGAGCCGAGAGCTACCATGTACACTCTCGCACTCGGCATGTCTCGGGGTGTCTCGGCGAGAGTGTACAGCCGGCAACAAAAGGTAATATAAAAATTTCTCGCAACGTCGTTGTATATAATATTATATTCGCGGAATCACAATGTTTGAATGTCCCGCCATGTGCCCGCACCACTAACTGCGCAAGCGCTTCGCGACCCCGCTGACATCTCTTTCTCTCCCGCCGAGTATTGTATCGTTTCGAAGTACTTTACAGCGTCGAATTTTTTACAACGAGTTCTTATGCGCCATATTGTCGTTTCGGATTAACCTGCGAATTTGTTTAATTTACTGAATAAAATGTGCTACATCTCTATATTTCAAATATTGTAATCGATAAAACTAATTGTGCTTTATATTATTTGATTTATTTCGTGACGAAAATACGTTTATAAAGGCTAAAAAAGGTAAGTGAAACATTATATTGTAGTATGCCAATATGGCCTAATATTCGGTGGACATTACTTTCGATATGCAATAATGAAACTTAAAATTTGCTGATAAGGTGTATAATTGCTTGGATACACTTGACTCCTCCTTCCAAATATTTTACCGCAATTATTTAAATATGCAGTGATAAAAATTATCTCAACTCTTATATTATTTACAGAAGCGTCAGTATTTTATTATCTTTTATGGGTTTTCAATACAGGAAATAATACACCACCACTAGAATCTCATTGACGGCCATTGGCATTTTCATAAAAGTTTTAAATAGTTTGAAAATGAATAGGTAACTTTCAAAAAGTTTTGCGCAAGCACTCATCAGTTTTTCATAGGCATATAGATAACAAAATAATTCATGAAATTGACAGTATTAATCAGTATATTGTGTTTTATTTCCAGATATTTGTGTAACTTAAAATTATGGAAGTGGATAACAATGCAGAGAAAGAAGCCAGTGAAGTTCTTCACTCCCTTCTGTCTGTAGAGAGGAGGGGTATGGACTCTAAAGAGAACATTATAGTGTCCATACCAAACATGGACTCTGGCAATGGACAAGAGTATAGCAATGAACAGGCTCAGTGGCACACCCCAGTTCTGGGACAGCATTCTGTTTTTACATTATCGGATCCCAATGTTCTGCAATCTGGAGAATACTCACAACAAGGACAGCAGGTACCTACCTACTTATATTAAAATCAATGTATACTCATGTGAAGAGATTCACTTTTCATAGTTAATGTCATTTATTTTACATCTAAATTAGAGAAAAACAAATGGTATTTGTTCAGATAACATGAATGTATCTAAACATAGATTATTCTGGATTATTTTTATTAAGATAGGTAGCATTTCACCTGGAGAATAATGATCCGGTGGAATTTTGTAAATTTTTGGAGCACAAAATTAATTATTTTTATTTTGCGTATGAGTTTGACACAATGTATATTTGGGAAGTATGTTTGCGAGTGATGGAAGATGCGATAGGGACATTGAAAGAAGGAAAGTGGCCGGTGCTAGAGTAAACGATGCACTTCGACCCATTGTCAGCAATGGCAATGTGTCGAACATGGCTAAAATGCTGGTGCACAATACCATTCTGGTACCGTCACATACGTATGCAAGCGAGACATGGACGTGGTTGAAGAAGGACGAAAGTGGAATAAATGCAGTGAAGATGCGATCGTTGAGAAGAATGGTTGGTAAAACGCTGCGTGAAAGAGTGAAGAATGAGCGGATGCAAGAAGAATGTTGTGGACAGAATGCGTGTGAATAAACTACAGTGATTTGGACATGTTGAACAAATGAACGAGGTAAGAATGACAAAGAGGATATACTTGTCTGAAAGAAAGAGTGTGAGGAATCGCGGGTGTCCGAGAACCACGTGGCTTGATCACGTGGATCAAATTCTCAAGGACGACCGCGTGTTGAGTAAGAGGAACCGACGTGCGTGTATGAGAGGCTGTATGAATGTGGAGGAAGCGAAGGAGGTTTGTAAAGATAGATCTGTTTGATGTTCCATTCTCTCTGCCTACCCCACTTAGGACACGCCGTGAGGGTATAGTATAGTATAATTTGACACGCCACAAGTACTTATACAAAAAAATTTACATTTGACTGATTTGTAGGTTAGGATAAGGTTAGCCTGGTGTTATTTAATGCTTCAGCTCATTTATTGATAATCATTTCATCGTAATATCATTTCTCAGGTGAAAAACTTTATAAGTAGGAAAAAAATAATAAATTAAATTTTGATGTGTTCATCTTTTCTGAAATTTTACATAAATATTCACTTAAATATCGTGTAACCAGCAAAAATTCAATTATTATTTTATAGGTGATATGGCACGGACACACTATACAAATTGAGAATGGAGACGGCATGTCTAATGAGACTGCAATATTACACGACATATACCCGATAGTGACACTACACGACAGTAATCCGGAGAGATCTGACACCTGTAAGGATGATATGGACACCAAAGAGAAAAAGCCTTTACTTCAGAGGAAGAAACCTAAACCTAAAAAGAAGACTACAGAAGATGGTGGAGAGGATGGGACAGATGATAAGAATAAATTGGAAGACAATCCAATGCAGGTTTGTGTGTTTAATTATCAAAACAATATCTGATATCTCTCTGGGATTGCAATGATACGTACAATACTTTTGGTTGTATTGGTTAGTAGCTGTAATGGCAATATTATGATAAATAAAAATAATGGACAAGTATATTCGGAAATATCACCATCTATGTTTATTCCATTCACATTTTGTTTGAAGTAATCTGTGATATTGATATGAGTGTACAGATAAATTTGGAATTGGCTTGCCAAATGATTTTTTGTTTAGTGTAGTTAACAGCTGTTAATTACAGTTTTATAATTATATTTATTTGTTTTTAGGTTAAAGCAAAAATGAGAAAAGGATGTGATTGTAAAGTAAGCTGTTACAAAGGCCTCATTGCAGAAAATGTATACAAACATAGATTAAACATAGCAGAGTTAACAAAAAGTGAACATGACATGTATTTAATGGGTGTAACAATGGCTTGCTTAGCTAATCCTCTGGAAACATCGAGACACAAAGCTCGACGAAGGCTGAGAGCACAATATGTCTATCAGGGTCGCAGAGTGTGCCTAGAGGCTTTCTTGTACTTGGAAAATGTCACTCATTACCAGCTTAAGAGAATCAGACATCACGTTATCACACATGGTGTGGCCCCAAGGATACATGGCAACATGGGCAAGAAGCCCTACAACACATTCTCACTAGACATTTACAAACATGCCACTGAATTCCTCAAGGAATATCTCTGCAGACATACTGGAGGTACAAAGGATCTCAACAAAACTATGGTGGTTCACGGTGAGTCTAGAAAGAATCTATATGACGCATACAGAGAGTATGGGGAAATGGTAGATCCTAATGTCAAGCTTATGGGATATTCTACATTCAGACATTTCATGAAGGAGCAGTTCCCCAATGTCAAGTTTGCTGGAAAGAAAGCAGAAGAGAAAAAGGATATTCATTTCCCATTCAAAAGTGGAAAATGTATGTCATATGACAAGAATAAAGATCCATCTAGAATGGAAAATAATGAAGAAGATTCAAAGAAAGAAACCAAGGTGAAGGAAGCTATTCAACAACAAGAAAATGAATCTAATAAACAACAGGTGAACCAACATCATCAGCAGGAACAACAAAATGTACAACAGCAGCAACAGCAAGTTGTAATACAACAACAGAGTCTCCAGCAAGTGGGACAACATCAGATGATGACAGTACAGAGTGTGGGGGATGGCACAGACTCTGGACAACAGATGGAGATCACATCACAAGTCATACCCTTAGTGGTGCAACAGCCACAGCAGACTTACATAGTCACCCCAGTCTCACATCTGCAAACCACTGTGCAAGGTGCCTGGTACAGAGGACACTAGCCACTTAACATTACAGTGGATACACCACCATAGATAATGATACATTTTTATCTCAGTAGCTTAAAATGTTGAGTACAAAACTATTCCTGTATTATTAATATTAATACCGCTTATCCTATTTTACACATTATTTATCAGCCATGGGCTCTAGAAAACTGTATTTATTATTTCTTGGAAAAATCTAACTACTTTTGAAGAAAAAGTGGCTTGTACTCTATATATTTAATGTACTTATAATTCTTTCTTAAAAGTGTTTGTTTCATAAAAGATTTTGTTTTTTACAATTATTTGCATTACATATATTTAATTTTCCCATAAATCTAAGTTTTGGTTACTAAAATTAACTCTGAAAAATAAAACAATAACTTCATTGTAGATGAGATGATGCATTTATTATTGAAATACATACATTTTGTTGTCCACTTTTTTCAGTAAAGGCAAATCATTTTAATCCATTGTCTCTTGTAGATGAATAAAATGCTCTGAATCCTATTAGGTAATCATATTGTGTAAGCCAAGTAAAAAATATTACCTCATATTATGCATATAAGTGAGTGTTTAAGTAGAGCAGTGACCACACTTAGCGAACCATGCTCTTTTTCTCTTTTCTTCCTGTTGTAAATATAAACATCAGAAAGAGGATGAATTAAAGGTTTTCTTTTCTACATTGAAGAAGAAAAGAAAAAGGACAAAAAACAACTGTTCCTACCCTTGATTTGGTTAGTGTGGAAGCAACTATATAGGAATAGTTGGTTTGTATATAGATGATAGCTTTTCATTGTGAATGTCTGGTGCTCAGATCTTACAATGTTAGTGATGGCCGTAGATTGGATTCTTAGTATAATATACACTAAATAAGCTTACATTATTAGGTATTTCAATGTAAATATAATAGACGTCTTACTTTATTTTTGTCCTCTGTGAGGATATTGCTCTAGTGATATTTCAATGTACTCAAAACATTGTGCCTGCAGTGGATAATGTGAACTCTGTACATTAATTTTGTATTATAATTTTATTATTACTTTTTAATTTGAGTATTTTGTATTTTGTTCATCACAGTAAAATGTACAAATGTGATATATATGTAGTGTGTGATGTTACATTTTTGTATAGAGTAGGAATGTATATATTATGATAGGTATGGTTCAGTCGCAAGATATGTATTGTTTCTAGGGTAGTGAATCAGCTTAACCTGGCTTAGATGCTTTATACCATGGCATCATTCACCAATTCTATCT
>OX388311.1:15100762-15160762 GCA_947579605.1 Athripsodes cinereus
ATCTGGTCGGGATAATGTTGGAGAGAGAACGGCCTGGAGGGAGAACGGACTGAGAGAAGAACGGACTGGAAAGCGTTTTGAGAGTCGCTGAGGAGAGTTTTAACCCTGTAATGGCGTATGGTCAGAGCCCTTATAGCCTCTCTAATAACAAGACATTCCGCTGAGAAGACTGACGACTCGTCTCTGTGCCTGAACATTTTATTAGTGTTATATTAAAAAAAGAAGCCAGCCCCTGTACGCTCTTTGTCACTTTTCGAACTGTCTGTATAGATAGGTGCCAATAGTGCCAATTGGAATCAAAAATCGATTTGAAAATATGAGGTGCGAATATGCCATTACTGACACCCAGGTTGAGAGCAACTTTCGATTTAAAACTTAGTGTGGGAAATGACTAAGAGTATACAGTAAGAACTGTGTAGCTCTCCAACAAGGGAGTTTTAATTTTTCTATAGCTGGTAACAAGAGGTGGTGGATCTTTACCCCTCCATACCGGTAAATGAGTTACCAAGTATGAGAGGAGATGAAGTTTGAGAGACAGAGGGTAGTCAATAAAGGGTAATCAATAAAACGCAGGATTTTGACTAAAAACCTGTTACACATAAGATGTCTGCACAGTCCAAGTGGGGGATCTGCAGCCTCCACCTGTAATGCGTTGATAGGGGAGGATTACCCGTAATTAACGGAAGAGACTGAGACCGGATCCGGTCTCAACAAGTTTTCTTGGAGGTTGGGGTTATTAAAAAGGATCCAAAGTCCAAATGGCTGCAGATAAATGCTGTATAAAAGATTTTCTGAGTCGCGGGGTGGCAACCTCATCAGACCCTGGAGACGGCTCTCATGATTTTGAGGCCGGTCTGACATTTGTGGTGTATGAGTTCAATGAATGAGGTCCATCAAAGACCAGTGACCAATGTGACCTCTAGGAATCTTATTTCGTTAAAAGAATTAATCAACCGTTGGTCAAATCAAAATTTCAGGTAGAATAGACGGAGTTTTCTGGAGAATACTATGCTTTTGCACTTCTGGAAGGAAGCATTAAGGTCATGTTCCGACAACAACTTTGATTGCAAGGAAACCTGGAAGTTGTCCATGGATTTATCGGAGCAATATACGAACAAATCATCCGCAGATTTCAAAATTTGGACATCCGTAGATACTGACTGATAGACATCATGCGTGTACAAGTTGAATAGAATGGGTGAGAACACTGAGCCTTGCGGCAATCACCTGTGAATGGTCTTTCTAATAGGAGGGTTATTGCGGGTTCGGTTCACGTACGGATAGGGTAGAAGGAATGTCCAATTGATCAAGCTTTGCACATAGTATAAAAATAATAACATTATCGAAAGCACTATTGATGTCCAAGCATACACCTCCCAAGAGCTTTCTCCTCGATAACGATACGTGAACATCTGTGACCAAAATAGCTACGCTGTCCAGGACTCCCATTCTCTTCCTGAAATTGGATAACCAAGATGGCTGCTTCCTGTTACCTTCTATGAATCAATCTAGTCGATTTTTCACCATGTGTTCTGTATTTTTGGCTATTGCTGAGGAGAGTGCAAGTGGTCGATATGATTGGCCCTGGTTTGGGTCAGTCTCTGCTTTCAAGATTGGAATAATGATCTGAGTTTTCCTCGAGCAAGGTAGGTATATTGCCTATGATAAAAATATTTTTAATAATGTTAAGTAAATATTCTAAAGAAACTCTTTGTATAAGGCTATACGTTATTCCATGGATTCCTGGGATGTATCTGTAACGCAGTTCAGGACCAGCTTTAGTTCCTTGTCATTAAACTTTTTGTCAATTTCTCCAAGAGCAAAGTGGGAATTGGATTGAGATATTTCATTATGTTTTGGCACTGAAGGGGGGCAAGTATGTCTGCGAATTTAAGGATCCATTTGTCTGAGGATGGATGAAGTTTAGGAGAGCTGCAACCCTGGAAGATGATACCATCAGTTGGGAGACAAAATATAAAAATAGTTTCCTAAACACTCACAGTGGATAATGAGAAACCACCATGGAAACTTGCAATCTATACCATTACAAAGCGAAGTACTACTACTACTACTATACCATCACGGCATATCCCACAAGTGGGGTAGCCAGCAGACCAGCTGCATATAAAACATGCAAGCTGTCCTCTCCGTGCCAATATAAAAACAAGACATTCAGGATGGGTGGCAAACCTCATTGCTGAATTTAAGATGTAAAATGTCTTAATTTTTTCACAAAGCGAAGTACCTATGTTTTTTAGTCTTCCAAAGAAGTGTCTGTTTTTATGAAATTGGATGATTTTTAATATTATTTTTAGAGCTAGCCTATGAAAAAGTTGCATTTAGTAGTATACGTCACAAACAAAATACCAACACAACTGACATCAACAGTATATGTAAGAATCTAACAGTATATGTCACTGAAACCAGATACCAACACAACTGACATCAACAGTATATGTAAGAATCTAATAGTATATGTCATTTTTATATCAGAATCTATGAGTACAAGTCAATTTAATCTTTTATTCAAGTTATTTTTAAACTTTTGTATACACAGTAACAAAATAATACACATTTTACATTGAAATTGTAAATTTCACGTCTTTATATCAATATTTGACTTCAGAAGCTTATTTTAAAAACTTTAAAATGCTCTCCTGTAAAATGTTGAAATTTGACTTATACTGTTAATGCCATGCACGAGAGATTTTAGATATTATAAAAAATTGGTAATAAGTATTAATAATCTTGTTATATTTAATAAACTTGTTATAATTAATAAACTTGTTGACATCGGGGTGGATGGGTCGGAGGCCTTATTGAAATTATTGAAATTCTTGGTATGAGGGTGAAGTCAAAAGTGTTCAATTTCCTATCATTTACTTTTGAAAGCATGAGTTGCAATGAAGTTTTGACATTGATTGGTTTTCATTTAGATATTTCATATATATATTTTTATGCATGTGTTTTTTTATTTATTGATTTTTTGACTCTGTAACTCATTTGCCGACTCACTGGTTGTCCTTTGTGTCTCGAACTTGATTATTTACACTAACTTGAAAATTTGTACTAACACATTCACTGATTCAATCCCTGCTAACTCGCTGACTTACTTAATTTTTCTGACTCACTTTCTGATTTGTGTACCTACTAACTCAACCACTAACTGTTATATTTCATTTTATTCTTTTATTTTTGTGTACTTACATATTTTATCTTATTTTAATTTAATTTATACACTTACATTTTATTTTGCATATTTTGTTATGTTTTTGCTTGTATATTTGATTGTCTAATTTTTGCTTGACAGGATAAGTCGATTGTTAGGTATATAAATCCATTGTTATCCTGCCACAACACAGCCTTGCGGCTAGTGTGGTAGACAGATATTTGTGCATGTTTTTATATATTTTCATGTGTGTGATATGATTGTGAACAGTATTATTTTTAATAAAGAATATTATTATTATTATAATCAAATTTGCGACCAATAGGTACAATTTCATATGTACAATAATTAATATCTGTTCATTGACATGGTACTAGAAGGACCCTGTACGTTCTACTAGTACTGTAAAAAAATCTGTGAAACGGACGTCCCATGAAGCGGACAGAAGCTGGTATTCGTCTCCTGTTGGAACTACCATGATGTTGTTAGATGTTTATTGAAGACGCTTACTAACACATTATACCACGGAAGTGTGACAGTTCTGGTCCTGCATTTGACCTTGATACACAAGTTTGATTTTTTCATAAGACAAAAGCAAATTTTTATCACACAGTTCCAAGTTCATTAAATTTTAATATTTTTATTAATTTCATTTTTGTTTTAGAATTCAGATAACTCATTATCTTACGCAAATAAAAAAATTGAAATAGTTTTAATAGTATGTGGATTTATAAAATTTCACATCTTTATTTAAAATTTCATAGAGTCCCATGAAGCGGACACCAAAAAGTACAATGAAACGGACGTCCGATTCATATTAAAAAAAATATTAAAGAAAAGAAAAACGAATCTTCAATATCCAAAGCATCGAAAGGAAGCAGCACATGTCCTGGTAGTCGTAAATCATATGTGGCCAGTGAAAAAGATTGGTTGAAGTGCAAGGTATTCCAGATATGGTCACATGAAACATGTGATGTAAAAATAATACTGAACATGTTGTAAAAAAAATTCACGTCATAACATTTTATTTTAATTTCTGCTGTCTTCTGCACCAGAAACCGTAATAATAAAATAATAATATAATGTCAATAAAATCGTAAACAGTCATTTCATTACTATTATTATTATTATTTGGATGATTTGTAAAGAGCCGTTTTGTGAAAAAAATCCACCTCAAGGGCGCTCTTTGCTAACTAAGGTTGTGCTTGAATTATTCCGTGAGATTTCTTGAATAGATAAGTTTTCAGTTGGTTCTTGAAACGAGATATGTCCTGCGTTTCTCTGATCGTTTGTGGAAGCCTGTTCCAGACTACAGGTGCAGATATTGCAAAAGCACGCTCCACGTACACTGGTTTCGATACAGTACTGGTCACCTCCAATTTAGTTGTTATATCTTGACAAGACCTATGTGTTGTCTGTCTACGACTTAACGCCTGTCTACCACAGAGTTACATGATATATTATGTCCGCTCCATGGGACCCCATGTCCGTTTCATGGTAATCGTTCCATGAAACGGACATGGTAATCGTTCCATGAAACGGACATGAAAAGTATCTAAAAGATTTTTTAATATTTTTTCTTTAGTGCATAACAGAGGTGCAAACTTCGTAGTTTGTAGGTATATGATTTTCTTTCGTGAACAATTAAATGCAACCGAGATATAAGACTTTCCTCAAAAATGTCCGTTTCATAGGGACTCTCCCCTACTCTGTTCTTTGCTTTTTGTAAGAGGAATTAAGATTTTTTTTGTTAAGGACCTGTCTAACGTTATGGATTTAGGACAAGGTTCATTTTACAACCGGTTTCCAGCATAGAATTAGTACATGGAAGACCTGAAAACAATGAGTCTTCCTATATTTTTAGGTCTTGAGTTAGTGTTTCTACAGTTTTTTTAGGTTTTTATCTAGACACACAATAGCGATGTCATCTGAATATATGAACTTCCTCGATAGTGTGATAGGTATATTCGATGTATATTTATTAAAAAGTAATGGTTCCAGTACAGATCCTTAAGGTAGTCCGTATCATAAGCAGCAGTCAGGTCTAAAAATTCGGCAACAGTTTTCATTCCTTTTTAAAACCAGCTTCAATATTCGTTGTGAGAGCCAAGACTTGATCAGGTGTTAATGATCTTACTAATAATCTTGTTAATGCAATATAACAGACACCTCCAACGTGTATTGCAATAATTTGATTCATATACCTACTATGTATTATAATATGTATTGTTGAAACAATCATAAATTGAGTTTAATAAACTGCTTTGTGTGAGTCACTTGCATTGCATCTGCACTCATTGTTTATTTTCATTAATGAATTGAAATGTATTATCTGACTTTAAGTAGTGTAGATAGATACCTACCAATGTATAATATGAATCCCTGTTGCATCCAAAGACTCAACTAGACTGGTAGCGCAGTACAGATTTATTGTAAAATTATGTTACACATTAATAGTAATATTGTGCTGTTTCAAACTACATATTCTGGCGACAGGCTAAGTCTCGTACCACATGCAAAGAATATATAAGCCAAGTCTCTGCCCGGCTGTACGCAGTGAAATTTCGGATGAAAATTTGATCTTAAGTCGAACCGATTTAAAGCGTCGTAACACCTAATAATCTCTTCTCTACTCTGTAAGTGATACGTATCTTTGGATTGAACCGTATCTATCGTAATATAAACACTTTCGTAAGTGTGAAAATTACAGATTAGGTATATACAACGACAAAAAAACTCGTATAGTAAATAATAATATAAACAGAACATTAATATTATTCTGAATCAACACTAACATACTTTTAAAAACGCATTTAAGTACATCGAGGAAATCGAGGGAAATTATATGCTATTTGAACCAACGCTCAAGGGTGTGAAGATCAAAATATCAATTTAAATTTAAAATATTAATTTTAATAAATAAAATATAAAAATATATTATTGAGCACTGTTTAATCTCCACTATGTTAGGTTAAATACCGAACGTTTTCGCCTATACTTGTAGGCATCTTCAGGGAAACTGAAATCTAAAAATTGTGAGGGCTGTTATTCATGTGGTGAAAAGGGTGCAGGTAGTGGGAGGGGTAATGGTAGATATGGAGGCGGGATGGTTGGCAGGAGTAGGATATACTAACAAAGGAGATGAGGGTGGGATCTGTATATTTACAATGTTATTCTTATTCCTATAAATCTCTAATGTTTCCAAGGCGTTTAGTCTACCCGCCCCACACACAGAATGTAATACCTTTGTACCGTTTATGTCAAATGTATGGTCATATTCGATACAATGGTCCGCAATTTCTGAATATGTAGACATTCCCCTAAACGCCCTGTTATGTTCAGCAAATCTAGTACGCACTGTACGAGATGTCTGTCCTATGTATTTTGCATCACAATCGTTACATCCAATACAATACACACCACTACCATCCATTCGATCTATCTTGTCTTTATGATTAAATAATAATTTGTTTATATTATTATTGGTATAAAATGCACTTTTGAATGATTGTTTAACAATTTTATTAAGTTCGTTTTTAAATCTACCAGTGTATAATTTTTTTTTAAATGGTTTAATAGTTGATCTTGACATTACCGGATAAATGTATTTTCTAAACATATTTAATTTTTGTTTTTTATTTATAATTTTATCTACAATATATTTTTATATTTTATTTATTAAAATTAAAAATGGATTTCCACAGCGTAAACACAAAAACTCTTGAATTATTAAAATATTAATCTTCATACAGATCACACAATATTAATTGAATTTTCTGTTGATATTTTATTGGTTGGTTGGTTTTTATTTTTTATTTTCCGCGATTACTATAATATATGTAATAGCATAGGAGATAATACAATCTACAGCCTACAGTAAAATGCGTGATACATTATACCTATATTATATAGATATATCATTATCGTACGCCCAAGTCTATCACTAAAGCCTAACTTGGGTTGATACGATGGAATGTTTGTTAATATTCTTCATATATGCACAGTTTGTTGCGCCAACATCGTTCGTGACCATCTTGAATCGCTTTATCATCACGTTTGGTAGATTGTTTCGGCAGTGCAGAGGACTCGATAGCAATATTAATATAATAAATGTAGAAAGGACTCCATGAATGGTCGCGGACGACGACAGTATGCTATTGTTTCTCATTTGGTCAGCTTGTCTCGAAGGAAATTGTTAAGTGCTGGTAATTAATATTATAGACTGTCTGGTGTCTGCAGGGAGTAGGTACCTACCTACATACTCTATACTTTTTAATTATTTTCATTTGATTCTGTGTACCCGAGTGAGTACCACAATGGTGAGGAATATGAAGCTTTGGCGTTGTTGCAGTGTCTTCAGAAGATTTCGAGGTATTTATCGAACCTATTTTCACCCACTTCTCTCTGCTCTCTATTGATCATCATTTGTCCTTCCACTCATATAAATTAGAGAAATAACATTACCAAGTTAGAACATTCCAAATCTAATTCAAAAAGTACGTATTGCAAGATGAAACTCTCCACAGTTCCGATAATTTTTTATTTTGAAAAAAAAAATAAGAAAACTGTCATTAAGTATTCAACCACCTCACAGGTATATAGTGAGATGTATCTCGCCTGTTTATTATTGTTTCGTGCAAAAAATGTATTTTTATTTCATACTAAAATCAGTGATATCTTAAAATACCTTTAGATAGAAAAAAACTTTACCACTTGGATAATTTCTGAACTCTCTTTTCTTCCATCTTAATGGCCTTTAGAAATATAGCAAATTTACAACAAATATTTTGAAATTAAAATAGATTTTATCTCTTCGATTATACTGTAAACAATAACAATAAATTATTGTGTTAAAATAATATTATTACTCTAACATCCTTAGCAAAGAAAATTTAGCGAATTTATTAACGTAAAGTATCGAATTAAAATCGTCATGACCGTGTTACCTACACAAAGAATATTAATGTACCAAACCCTCTCCTTTTCGATATGACATGGCAAACAAACCTACCATATTCATAACAAATATACACAGCACTGTGCTGTCAATACGAAGCCAATGTTTTGTTTCACCTACGTTGAATATTTCTACTTAAATGATAAATATACCTACGATATGATAGGTATAATTATGTAAATGCCTACATAACATTGTATAATTTGCTACATAGGCAATATCGGTGTTATCTCTTTACTATTGTTCTAGTGAATTTAGTTTACAGGCACATAAGGCACCTATAGCAAGTTAATATAGCTATTTACACCTTAGATTATTGTCGCAAGAGAAATATGAAAATCTAAATTTGATCAAATCCATTAGGGAGATGATCAATTCACGGAAGATGGTAAAATAATGACTGTGGAGTGACACCATTTTTTACTTGCATATGAATAGTAGACAAAAATTTGGCACTAAAAATTACGTCAACAAACATTTTTATCGCTCAGGTGGTAGGTACTTAATTACATATCATCATCATTATAATTATATTTGTACTGGAAGGTATATAAAAATAATAATTAAGAAGCTAACCATCCTAGTGGAAAACTAAATAGCTTGGTATTTATATTTTATTGTTTCAATAATATAATATAGTACGGCATAATTAATAATACAAATCAATTACAAATAGAGAACCAGCAAACTTTGCAAACATTGTTTAGTATTATATAATATAACATACCGATATTTAGTTGACAGTACCTACAGCGATATTGAGTCTACAAGAAAAAAAAATATTTCCTATCGCCTTTATATACGTTTTATTTATCAAATTTCCGATCATTTTTTTACTTAATAAAAGTCAAATCCATATTTAGAAACACCATCTACTATCTTGCAAAACTGAACATAGATTTATTTCTTGAAAATGAACATTAAATTTAATAATACATAGACATTGGTAGATATGTGCGCAAAATAATATTATTTGTCAGTCATGGGAAAATGAAGTGAATTCATCTCTACATTACATATGTGGTAAAATGCTGACAAATGTAATAACTCTTACAAATTAGGGCAATCATGTGTAACTTCCTACCAGCATCATAATACAAATATATTGGCATTAGATGGGTAGTCACTGTATACCTACTTTGCAGTAGCGTGCCTTCCATACAAGCCGAAAAGCTTTACCTGAGCTTTCTAGTCTTAAAAATGCCTAATTTAAAAAATGATAAAATCATAGACATAATAATATAAACATAGACTATTCACAAAACTTTCGGATCTGAGGCATCCTATTCTTGTTAAAATTTGGACGACTATCCACACCTCTCCAATACTCGCAATGTGCGACCATATTCGGGGCACCTATGTAACAGTCCATTAAGTATTTCACTTATTTTGCTTTTTACCTGATCTATGGCAAAATTATGTCCCTGGATAAAATTATACGCAATTAACAATCCGATCATTTTATATATTGGACGCAGTCGCACACTGTGTAAGAGAGTGAATTCCATTGATCACTTCAATGCGACGCCGTTAAAACCATCAAACACCACTCGCTACTTATGGAAACGAATCATGGTAGATAATTTTTTTGTTTCACTACATACGTAGTTACTTGTGAGCCTTATGTTTTTGTTTTGCTCATCATTCGACAAGTACCTACTCACTCACTTTTATGATTTATGATACACTAGCAAGAGGTACATCCGATATCGTGGAAATAAGGAAAGAATTAATCTTAGTTTTTTGCAATATTCCGTCAAATGTAGATCAAAATGTAGGATTGTATGGGTCGGCTATCGTCCGATCACACGAATTATGTGGTGTTCTCACTTTGGCGAATATCGCCAGCCATTTGAACAAAATGACAGCTAGTCTGAAACGATAAAAAACCAGTAGAAACGATATCGTCTCGAGTTGACCACCTTCCAACTTTTCGGCCGATTGAACGATTCGCGCATGCGCAGAAGTGCGCGGCGTTCGTATCTATGGTAAAAACTTTATAACCTATAAATTTTACAATGTTTCCCGCTTCGTGACAGCTGTTATCTTTGTTGCTGGTTTGTGGCGTTTGTTTCCTTAATTAAAAGAGGCGCCTTATAACCTCTACTATAACATTTTCGACTAAAAATAAACACTTCGCGATCTCCATCTCGACGCCATTTTGAAAACAGTGTCAAAATCAAAGCGCATCTGACAGATCGTTTCTATATTGGTGGACTGTGTGAACAGGTGTGACGATCAATGGATGTCCGGCGAATTTTGTTTTTTCGCCTGGCGATATATTTTGAAATTCGCCTGGCGATATTCGCCAAATGTGAACACCCCATTAAGCAACATTGGGCACTGTCAGTTCTTGCATTGGTGACCATTATAACATAACGAGTAATATAGAATCAAATTTCATATATATTTTTATGTGTTTTCTATTTACATTTTGAGGGAAATGGAACTTTTGTTTTCACCTTACGTACTTTATATTCCTAAAGGACATTCACTCGTTTGTGAGTGATTTAGGTAGATGCTTTATTGCACTATGAAAACCTTAGATACGCCACTGCTACTTAGCAATCAGTTGAAATACACAATCACAAAATAATATGTGAATTAGTAGTACCAACGTATATTGTAAGTTGTATTATAGTATAATATAGTAAGTTGTATAGGTACAATGTATTGAGTCTAAATATATTAAAACATAATAATGTATAATTGACTCCCAGTGAGAATATGTATCTCAAAATACGTTATGTCTCGTTTATTTTAATCGAATTAGGTACATGTGTAGAATATTTTTAATATGATTTGTAGATGTTGTTAACTTTATGTTAAATTTATTTGCATTCGTTACAGCTAAATCAATATCAAATCGGTAAAAAAATTATACGCACCAACCGTTATGAATAAAATCAGTATTTATACATCAAACGTTATAATAAGAAAAAAAAAATTACCACAAATCTATCTAACATAAGACATACTTCACTCCTATAATTTTATTTAGCTTTAGATATTATTTGCATTCACCATGTAATGAAAGTTGCACATACGATGCAGTTAAAAACAATTACTATTATTATTTCACAGCATTTTGTTTTAATAATTTTCCACAACTTAGCTCGTATAGATAAAATAGAGTGTTAATCATTGTTATGTAAACAAACTAGTAACATCGTTTTACAGAATTGCAGTTTGATATAGATAATGACATAATGTAGTAGTAATATTTATATACATAATATGTTATATTTAACAATAACAATAACATCTCTTATTGTATCAAAGTATACAATAAACAATTGTCTACCTGTATGATAGGTACTGTGTACTATTTATAATTATATCATTATGTACTCCATTGTACGTGTAACAAAATCGTACCTACTTCATATATGTCACATAAATACTTGTACATTTATAGCTACTGCTAAACCTTTTTACGTATTTAATTTTTTTTATCAAAATGTTATTATCCACTTAAAAATATGTTTTGCTGGTGTAAAAATAATATTTTATATTAATAACTGTAAAATAAATAAAATATGATGTCATCGAAATGCACATTCGAAGTTACCAACTGTCATGACTTTCTTCGCAGAACTCACAAAACTAAAATAAAATACATTTCAATAAATTTACCTCTTTTACAAAATGTTAATCAAAAATACTGAAATATATCTACAATATTACCAACATGAAGAGTTTTCTCAAATCATCATTTACACATTTGTATGGGATTCATTCATATCTATAGGTATTCATAAATTCATAAATTAGTTCAGTTTCTTTTATTTATTTATTTATTCATTCTTTACTGTACATTGATTACAAACAATTACACAAAAGGTATACATTCAAATTTCATTAATTATTGATTTGATCCTTAGTTCATACATTCATATAATTCTTTGACATGTTTTGTCTAAAATATAATTCTTTTAATCATGCTGTTTGTGCATTTTTCCATTTTTCAATTTATTTATTGAATCTGTATGTACAGAACTTATTGCTTAATATTCATTATCCATTCATTTCTGGATCTTTATGTTAATTGTTTATAATCCTTTATTAATTTTATTTTATTTTTTTACGCAGCATGCCTCAATACTGGACAACCTAGTGAGGCTGCTGCAACATAATTATATCCATATTGGTGATGTACCGATTCCTTCTGGTTTTATGTGTGTGTGTATTGATTGAATAATGTATTTATTATTTGTTATCATTATCTCTTATGCAAAAACATTTTAATATGTTCTAAAAGAAATTCATACTTTTACTTTTGTGAAAATGTTGCTATTATTCGGTTACGGTATTCTACCCTATACCAGTGATTTGTGGGAAATATTGATAAGTATGTACCTACCTCAAATTATAAAAATACATAGGTACCTTCATTGCAAAGTATCAAGATTTATTTTTTTATTGTTGTGTAATTATTGGTGAAATTGCAAGACTATACCTACTTTCTTCAGCTATCTAATTCTGTAAAGCACAGAGAGATTGCGACGTATCCATTGAACCATTGACATAAAAAAAATATATAGATAAAGAAATTTGTGCAATCATTAGTGTCAGTATAATGATTCCTATAATCACAATTTTCTTATAGGCCAATGGTTTACCTTCCGTGATCGGCTTCACCTTGGTGTTTGCTAGTAAGTTGTGATGGCTGCTATGCGGTCACTCAGTCACTACGCTACTTCACTGACTGACTACACTAAACTTTACAGTACACTGCAATACAGAGGCGGAGTAAACAAACAGAACTATAATAAATAATATATGTAATAACAACTATACTTACGCTGTCATAATATCAATAAAAGTTAATATTGGTTAGTATCGTGTTGTGGTTCAAACGTAAAACATTCACCTACACCTGGTTCTGTGCAGTAGGTACTATCCATCCATACTAAATCCTGCATAACGTATCATAATAATAATATTATTATTGTCTTGTGAGTGTCCGCGTGTTGATTGTCTTCCGTTATGTTTCTGAAAAGTTGTGAACATTTCCATTAATTATTTTATAAGATATACTTTGTAATACAGTATTTTAATATAGCATTAAATAAAGAAATATGTGATATTATGTTTGTAAAAATAAATTTCTGATTGTTTGTGTGTGATGTCATGAAGTGTTTTGCTAAACCAGGTATGTTTATTCTTCGATGTTTTTTTTTTGTATGTAGGTACTGAATACAGTAAAAATAAGTAGGTGCATCTAGCTTAATTATTCGTTATCAATACATAAAATATTATAAGGATAATATATATAGGTATACAAAATATACCCGATATTTTTTGAAAGACCATAAAATATTGCAATACCTACATTTGGTACACAATATATACTTAGGTGTAAATACTAAAAGTCTAAGTGATGTTTAATAATAATAATAATAATAATAATAATAATAAACTTTATTGTACAAAATATATGGATACAAATGATAAAGTTACATGGTATAAACGAATAATTTTGCACAATGGGCGAGTTTATCGCAGGGACGCGATATCTTCCAACTAACCCAAGTTTAATCAATCGTGTAACCAATCACATCATAATAATAATATGCACCTATCAATATGAAACCATACATTTTACTAGTTTCTTTTTATTGAAACGTATGTATCTATGTACATATATTTATATGATCATTAATTTATGTTTAAATTTTTAAATCTCAAACATTACAAAATAATAGAAACTCTAGGAGAAATATAAATATTTTTAATTTATTTTTACCATCCAGAAGGCACAGACAGCTCAAACAGTAAATATTGACTTCTCAAATCCAATAGGTAGGTACCTATCTCATTAGGAGGAACTGGATACTTTTTCTGGAACATTTTTTTTCTTTCGCAGCATCATAATAGGTGCATTAAAAGATATTATAACTTGATTGATCATTATTGTTTATAGAACTATTCTTTGCTCCAAAGATATAGATTTGCAGGAGCATATAAAAAAGGTCGACCTCTGGCTCAACTGATCCCTGTGTATGGATAGCAAGTGGGGTCAATTGCAACGATAAAGAATAACTTATTCGTCTTGTATTTTGTGAATGAGATCATAAAAAACGGCCAATAGAAAGGATAATTATAAAACAATTTATTTCTGGTCCCATATAGTAGGGTAGATGCATAAAGGAATGTCCTCTTAACAGAAAATAAATCCTTCCTTTAATACTTATTTCGCTAAACGTAAACTTAACATATATTTCTTGAACATCATATTACATGCCTAGGTAGATAATTACTCATTTTATACGTTTTTTATTGTTATTTTTTCAATCACAATAATTTGCTATTCGGTGAATAAAATATTGATGTTTTTGACCGAAGGTACTTGTTGGAAGTCCATTTCAAGATAAAATTGAAAAAAAAAAAACAATATGTAGTTAACTTCCAAATTACGCGAAGTTAATAAGTCATTTGGAAGTTAACTACATATTGTGTTTTTTTTTTCAATTTTACGGTGAATAAAAACTTCAAGCAATCATCCTCAATACTTATAAGTATTTACTCATTATTATTATGTGCACACTAAGTCTATAAGTATTCAACAGAAAGTTGAAGCCGGTTTGTACGAATTATATTATCTTGAAAATATTTGGCTGGGTCAAAGTATTACCATGTGTGGCTATTATTATTTTGTCATGAATACATCTTTAATAATAACATGCCTACAGCGATCAGCTGGGTACTCGCCCGGCAAGTTTTCTCTTTTGGACAACATTTTATCTGTTTCACGTGTCACCTTTATGCTATTTTGATACCTACATAAATAAGGGACAAAAAAAGTGTTTTAAATTTAAAGGGTATTTGTGAAACTTCCACTTTATTGTAAATGATCTCCGATACTTTGTAATGAAACTTTCCTCATATTGAACCACATTCTTACTAGACTAATTGAGTTTGACATTGACCTAGAGGCGAGAAACGAGACCAATAAAATACTTCTGATCAAATATCAATCAAAGCGGATGTCTACCGGTGCAATATAAGTTAATACTTACTATCATTTTGTTTTTATTAAATTGATTCAACCTAATATTTAGTTGATTAGGTATTGTCTAGCTTGCTCAGTGATCTCCAACCGTTAATCTGTGAAGTAGGGGAATAATATTATCGCAGTAATAAATCAGAAAATCTGAAAGAGTTTAACATTTTTGAAGAATGAAAAAATGAAGAAGATGTGGCTTTGCTGGAAGTAATCGCACCTTTGCGATAAACTCGCCCTCTGTATATTAATTAATTGTATTTAGGTATAATATGAATGATTTTTTTGTACAACTGAATGTTATCAATGTATATTTTTTACCTAACAAATTGACACGATGAGTACCTACCAGAATTCGGTGTGATTTGTTTAATAATTAATTAATTTGACACAATGAATTCACTGATCTTCTATAGGAGCCGAACCGTAACGGTGATTGATTAATAACGCAGCTAGTCAAAAGAATTCATTGTTATTTCAAATATAATATGTATTTTATATTCTTTCATGTCAATTAAGTTAATTGTACTTCAGTTACGTTGATTGTAAAATGTGAGTAGGTAGGTACCTGCTCATATTTAAAACATCAATTCAAAACGTTTTACTGAATGCATGGCAACAAAATATGATATTTGGCCTCGACAACATTACATAAATATTCCTATTTTGAAAAACTAAATATTCATTACGTATGTGAACATTAATAAACCAAAACCAACCTACCAATCAATATTCGAACACAGGTTGTTACTTTAATTTCTAAAAATAATGAATAATACCCACATTAAAAGTATATTATTGCTTTCTTTGAGAGTGTGAGGTGTATTTGAGCTATTAACGAACGCAGATTTGTAAATGGGTATATATATTTTTTAATTCCTTTTAGTAGATAGGTGCATATCTAACTATGTAGATAGCAATGAAAAATAATCAAGTTTTCTACTTACTTTATAGTCGTCTTCTCAGTAATATTATCGTAAGCAATAATAATAATATATCTACAATCATCCTTAGCCGAAGGTGACTGCTGATTATCTTATATTCTATTTGGTATTTGAATAATTTTCAGTTGATAGATACTTCTGAACTACCTACTGTAAATTAGATAAGATTAATTACACAGGTACTTGACTTGTTAATTGACATAATATATGCATACTTCACGTATGTGTAATTGTTGATTAGAAACATACACGAACCATGATATATTATTTTCATAAAAATTATATTTTGTGTTCAGTTGATTATCCATTTTCATTGTTGGCATTGTCGAGATATTCCGTGTTCAAATCGTCCCACGGCCGACATACTCCACCTTTTCAGCACAAGCATATTACTTACCGACAGGCCTTGGAATTGGTCTCCACTTTTTAATAAACATTTTATAGATTCGAATTTTGAAAAATGCATTAGCTTGAAAACAAGTTACATATATTATATCCAACTTTAAATTTTCACGCCACGCATCAGTATAGTATAGGTAGGTATAAGAGACTTTCTGTGAAGCATTTTTTTATTCATTCAATAAATAAAATGAGTACACTGAATATACATAATACTTTCAAAAATTTAAAAATTACTCACGCAAATATTTTCGGTAATAAATTTAATACTTATTAGTTTTATATTTTATTGTTGGGTCTGGGAACCCCACCATAATGAGCTATTCCTTACTTTGATTGCAATCAACAAATAATATTGTATAGATGCTGATAGACAGATAACGCTTCCTGTAATAAATAACGCTGTTTCTCAAAGTGCTGTGAATATTTTATTCCTCGCATTAAAAGGCTGTTCACAATATGGACTGTGTATTGATATAAGCACTCGAATCACATTGGATTGTCGAAAATGTCCTATAACAATACATACATAATAATATATTGTATGTATATCATATTATAAATAATAATCTCTAAGCAATCAGTGGCTTGTATGTTCTATATGAAATAAGTTTTGTATATTTAAATTTTTCATGAAAAAAGTCTAATCATTATTTTCGTTAATCTTCTTACAGAGTGGAAACAAGCCACTTCAACCTATTCAGAGCGATTCTCTGTCACTGTTTGACTATTTTCCAAGGAAATCCACTATGTTTTCATATATTTATCATAAGAATCGTGTGTTGTGGAAAATGGTTTTGGCCAGCTATCATAACACTTTACTCTTGTTTGAATACATATTACCCTATATACCTTCCTTTTATTTGCCTATATTGTTTTATTATTTTGGTATGTACAAGTAACTATTTATTTTGTGCAAATATAAGTAATATTTTAGCCACTAGATTTACAGAATCTTTATTTGGCATGAAAATAATATTTTAATATGCGTTCTACTGATATTACATCTCTATCTATATCTATGTTATTAAACTCCCTTATCTCTCAAAGTGAGGAAATATTTATTATTATTTAGGCAATCTATTGATTGATTGAATGTTTTATATAATTCACTCACTCCCTTTGTTGATTCCATTACAGTTCATTTTATTCTGTGAGCCTCTACACCTACTGAAGTTCTGACTAAGTCTAATTAATATTAATCTGTATCATTCTGTTTTGTATGTCGATCTTTGATATTGCATATTGTAGTGATTGGTTTTAGTGTTAGCTGTTGGCTAACATGTTGAAGTTTTTTAAATCTAAATCAGTGGAAGAGGGTGGTAAGAATTTTTAGTTTCTACCTATTAATTTCAATTTAATTGGTTTGTTTGATTGTCTTTTGAATTTGTTTTTAAAATCAAGTAATTTATGTACTTATGATAAAGTGTAGGACTTTTTTTTCATGAGAGTGAAATAGAATATAGTCATTGTGTATGTATCGATCACCCAATTTTATAGGCATTTCATTTTTCATAATCGAGCTGTTGAAATTTGGTTAGCTGGAAGATATTGCCTCCAGGCAATAAGTTCGCCAATTACTCATGATTTTTTTTTAACAATAAAATGTTATCATTATTATAATTTTTGTTTCTTGCATATTGAAAGTGATATTCTTTTGATTTCATAAAAATAAATTTTAATATTTGTGGTTTTTGGTCAACCGCAGTGGCAGATACAGATGCCCCCCCCCCCTCCACCCCTCTTGTATATGTATATTTCATAAAAATAAGTTTTAATATTTGTGGTTTTTGGTCAACCGCAGTGGCAGATACAGATGCCCCCCTCCACCCCTCTTGTATACCTATGTATATATCATAAAAATAAGTTTTAATATTTGTGCTTTTTCGTCAACCGCAGTGGCGGATACAGATGGGGGGCGCCCCCCCCCCCACTTGCGGGGCCTATTGACAGTGTCTTGTACATGGGTATAATCAGTTTTAATAAAATGGCATTGTCTTGTATATGTATATAATTTTTGCACCCCTCCCCTTGAGTTTTTTTTCTGAATCCGTCACTGATCAACCGTCATAGTGCCTCGTAAGTATGACATGCTGTGTCTTCGAATATTAGAATTTCGAGAATTTGGCTTATAAAACTGATATAAACTTGTCACAAGTGCAGGAAGGTCTACCAATATACACTAAATAGGTTTGCCAAGAGTTGTGACTGCTAGGCATCAATCAATCTTAGCGATCGCTGGCATTCTCTCAAAGTCCAGACGAATAAAAAACTAAGTGAATTTCAGAATAGTTTCATTTATAATGTAATTAAATATTAATTTTATTCTTCATGCATTTATTTATTTATTCTTTCATTTATACAACAGTATTTAAAATATAAAAGTCATAAAAACATACCTAACTGGGCATGAGCCCGTAGCAAGGTAGACTGCACCAGTTTTCACCTTACTTTGTCTCAGCGCTCAATTTTCTTTACTTTAGTTACTGAGGTTATTTTCCTTACTTTATTTAACCATAACATAACACACACGCTCACGATACATTGGATACAAGATACTTGTATATCATTCCTGATAACAATGAGAATACACATTTACAATGCGATATGCAGAGGGTAAGTTTATCTGAAAGATTTCATTCAACTAACCCGATATTGAAACAAAACTATTTGTTCTACATATTGTATATTTTTAGTTGACTGCTTATTTCACAATATTTATTTATGGTTGCAGACACAGAGGGCGACACCTGCAGTGTGGAGGGCTCTGTAGGGCCCACCAATGGCGGTGAGGGGCGAGGTGTAGCAGAGCTACTACTGCCACAGTATGCCTTGCTTACAGGGGGGCGCTCCAGAGATGGCTGTCCACTCATCACCTTCCCGGACCACTCCAATTTTCACACCTTGCACCCACATGAATACCAAAAACTACTCATCTACCTCACATCAGTTCCATCGTAAGTAATATAAATGTTATTTTTCAGTTAACTCACACAATATATGTAAAAATACTAGAAAAGTATCTAGTTTTCATAATAATATTTTTTAAATTTTTTGCAAATAATACCTACTTTTTTAATAGTGAAATATTTCATAAATAACATTAAATGATTTGATAAAATGTAATGAAAAAATACATTACAAAATCAATCAATAAAATAGGTTTTACTAGTTTAAAAAATTATCAAAGTTGTTTGTGCATGAACGCACCAATGATACAAAATGAGTTAAGATGAGTTGAATATATCTCTGTAGAGAAAATAAATGTTGAAGGAATAATCAAGACAAGTGCCTAAAAGAAAATTTCAACGAGCCATAGCCCTCCCTCATCCTTAAGAATATGTTTCATAATATATATATGTATTACATATGGCATAATGATGTTCAGTGCACATGCACAATGAATCTACTGACTATCTGACTTTATAAGATGCATTTTAAGAAATTGTTTTGACGGACTAATGATATTTATGTAGCACTTACTTCATAATCAATTTTTTATTTCAGACTCCAAGAGGCTGACTTGGGCTTCCATTTAATCATAGATAGACGCAAAGATCGATGGAACTCTGTTAAACAAGTCCTCATAAGGATATCGGTAATTCTTTTATGTTACTTAATTCATATTTATGTGTTATTTTTTTTATATTATATTTGATACTATCATGCCTATAATTTAAAGAAAAAATGACTCTTTCATCTTATTTATTGCTAAATTTACAGCGATTTAGAGACAAAAAAATGATTTACCAAAAAAAACGGAAAAATGCAAAAACTTTAAATCTACAGAATATAAGGCAAACATGTAGAGTGTTGTTTTATCTCTCGTTCACCCTGCTTCGACTGATCCATGACTAAGCGGAGACCCTGTATATTGTAGAGCTATGGATTTTTGTTTCAATTCTAAACAAATTTTCAATTGTATGTTTACAGGAGTATTTCCCCGGTATAATTCATGCGGTGTATGTATTGAGGCCAGCTGGATTTTTACAAAAGGCTCTTTCTGAAGTTAGCAGTAAACTATTCAAAGAAGAATTCAAATTCAGAGTAATAGTATGTTCCTCAGTAGAAGAGTTAAATGACTACATAGACAAATGCCAACTAACATCTGATCTCGGTGGTGATTTGCCATATTCGCACTCAGAATGGATTCAACAAAGAATTGTAAGTCATTTACTAACTAATTCATACTTATTAATCTCAATCATTTGACATAAGAACGCATTAACTTTATATCATTGGCTACTTATCTGCCTCTTTTGGGTTGACACCTCAAATAAATATATGTTATTATCCAGGTACATTGTATGTCATTAATTTAAGGTTTATGATAGTGTAATTGCATGTTTTTCTATTATTTTTGCGTATCACTTACAGTGCACTCGTGACTATCGGGGTCTATTATGCTGGGAAAGATACATTAACAGAATAATACCAATTATTCAAAGTATAATTTTTTAATAACTAAAGAAAATGGTACATACTTAGATGGATTGTTATAATATTGATTAAAAAAAACTGGACAATAATACAAAATACCTACTAGTTGCATTTAGGCTTGTTCACTTTGAGTGGTCACTCGGGATGATCCTCTAAATTATAAAGTATGAATAAATGTTTCATCCTGAGTGATCACTCGGTATTGGATAATGAGTTTTTTGTATAGTTAAAATACATATAATACTTCATATGAATATTTTCATTCACAGACCATGGTTCCCCCTGATCACATTTCCATAATCATTAATCCTGAACAAATAGAAGATCCTCCCAGACACACCTCTGACAGATCCTTACCTCTTGATACTCCTAAAGGAGAAATCCCAACTCTTGAAGCTGAAGTCCCAACTCCTGAAGACACCTACTCTGATCCAGAATATTGTCCGCTTATTGAAGTTCATGAACTATCCAAACGATTTTCGTTTGGAATGGATTTAGATAGCATATTTTTAGAAATAGCTCGAAATATAAATTAAAATATAATTATCTACTAGCGTAAAAATTAATTACTAAAAATAAATTTTGCATATGATTCTAAGACTTTTACTTGAATATTTCCCATTCCAATCAAATTAAAATTATTGATTCTGAAAAAACTTTGTAAATTAATTATATTCATAGTACGTTCAATAACCAACATCCATTTAGCTATGTATTATATAAGTTATACCTACCTACATATGTATATGTTGTGTACGAGATATTTTTGATAAACGTTAGTGTTGCCCTGTTCTGCATAGGGTATATTTACTCTAAGGAAATTAATAGATTAGTATAGAATATAATACAAAGAGCTTTAATATGGATTCAGAATATTCAAAACATTAATTATCTTGTGTTAGTTGGAAGATATCTCATCTTTGTGATAAACATGCCTATTGGAAAAAAATATTTTTTCATTACCATGCTATATCATTGTTGTTATGTATTACTTATTCTGTGTTTTATTATTATTTATATCATTGAACTATCAATTAAAAATAAATCTAATGTCAGTGAGTAGATAGAAATCATTTCTACCAAAATTACAATAAGAATTAATTAATTATAAAGTATCACTTTGTTATAGGCACTGGAAAAATTTTCTAGTCTGATGAGAGAAGTTTCCAATCATTTAGATGTCTTCATGAGAGACATTGTTGACTGTGACTTGGGAAATGACCCAGAACAAACTAGAGAACTTTTACATTCACAAGGATCAAAGTGAGTTCAGTATGATATACCTATAAGTTTAGTATTTTATATTATATTCATACGTATTATACCAATATTATTCCATTGTTATTTTTGCATTATTAAGACAAGATACGATTTTTTTTATAATAATCCTTTTCCATCACCAGCTTTAGAATGCAATTTGGTTTATGTATTTTTATCATTACATCTTCTCCCACAAGTAGCTGGTGAACTAACTGCATGTAACAAATATAAGTTTGAATGTGTGTAAATAAGTTACAATGCCTTGAGGATGCGGAATGAATAGATGATTAAAGATGGACAAAGAAAGTATCTGTTAGTTTCTCAATTCTGAAGATTGTGACCATAGTGGCTTATTTTTTCGTCAATCAGGCTCTACATCAAGTGGTTGGGTACATGAATAAAATTCTCAAAGACTGCAGCTTAGACCTGACCTGTGTTCATGAATGTAGAGGAATTGAAAGAATCATGTTAGGATAGATTAATATGATGTTCTGTTCTCTCTGGCTATGCCTCTTGGCATATAGGCTAAGGCTAAAATTATTAATTATATAAAAGCATTGCCATAAACAATAAGACGTTCTGGCAGAATGGCCATTCATAATTTGACTTGATTTATAATGCTTTTTTGTGGTTTAAAAAAACATTTAAGATTTTGATGTCATATTTTCTAATGTAATATTCATTTTGATTTAGGTATGAGACACTTAAAGAAGAAATTTTGGCAGCAGCGGATCATGGAGAGAATTTATTGTCTGAAATGAAGAAGAATGTACAACCTGTGAATGCTATAGGACATATTGCAGCTGTTGAAAGGTGAGCAAAACCTTTTTTTTTAGAAAGATATATCTGGGTTTTGTTATAAACCCAAATACAACCTTATACACCTTTCACAGTAAGCTAAAAGCTTGTGTCGTGAGAGGGGAATCTGCCGGCACCTGGGATCGAACCCCAGACCCCTTGTTCACAAGGCAGAGACTCTACCTCCAGGCTACCGACAAACCTCTTTTATTTATCTGATTTTCTTTTTCACTCGTAATTTATGTTTTGTTTTGTTTGTTTTTACATTTTTGTACATGTGTTGAATGATTGTGTGATATTATAAAGTTTATCTGTATACTTATAAAGGCAATTGCCGTATATTGTGTTTAAATAAATAAATAAGAAGGAATAATTATATGCCTATGTAATTAATCAATATTATTTATTTTGCTTAAATTTACAGATTATTAGTACAATTAGAAGAAACTGAAAGGCAATTTGATGAATTTTGGCAGCGGCATTCTTCCAAATTAAACCATTGGCTTCAGTTTAGAACATTTCTATTAGACTTCAAAGAAATGCAGGTACTTATCAATTAAATATTGTAAATTAATGATAGTAAACAGATATTAAATTTATGTTCCCATGACTGGTTTGAAAACAAAACTATTTTTCTTATTATTATGAGGATCATCATTTTGTGGTCTGAATGGATTTGGTTTGCTGATTTGTGGTTTAAACACAAACTTGGGAGAACTGGAAAGCATTGATGATGGACTTGTGAGAATATAGCGATTAGCAACAATGTTACCAACGTTTTGCCTATGAGGTCTTTCCAGATCATCCATTTTATTTATTTGGACAGAATGACGCTTCAATGAATCTAATTCAAATTGAAGTTTCTGTATTTTTCTGTTCTTTTCCTCCAGCTTGACCCCAAATTCTTCTGAAACACGCTTTTGTTTGTTGAACTCTTCTTGTAATTCTTCAATTTTCTTCTTCTTGCTGAGCATTTCTGCTTTGATCCTTTGTAGATTCATATTTTGCTGCTCTTCAAATTGTTTGAATCTTTCTTGCGCATGTTTGCTTATACTCTGCTGATATTTAGTCTCTTCTTCCATCTGATAAGACCAAAAAGACATGGCACGCATTGCAACATCCATTATTATATCAGGTTTCATTCCAGCTAAAATTATAGATTTGAATGTTTCTGAAGGAGTAAGATCTGCTTGAACAACATCAAATTTTTCAGATAACTGTGAGTTACATGCAGGACAAACAAGTATATCTTGAACATTTTTAGTAAAATGCTCTTCACCATGCTCATCACAAAATGCATGTGAACATATTGTCACCCATGCAGTTTTTTGCATGGACTTTCTACATTTTTTATAGTTACAAACAATATCCAACACCATCTTTTTTCACAAATTATGAATTTTTTGACAATCATGGAATTTTCAGGAATTTGAAAAAACATAGAAAAATAGTAGCAGTTATAGTTGCCAGAAACAAAAATACCTATTTTTCTTTATGAGTAGGTAGGTCTTACATAAGAATATTCATGTATATAGTTTAGTGATTTATGAAATTCACATCTATGAAATAGTATGTAAGGAAAAGGAAGTTGGAAAGGAAAGTAAAAAGTTGAAAGTATATATAACCATGTTGATGTTGAATATAGTTTTAATATTATGATTGAAACTTTTGGAGGAAAAATAGTGAAAAACTATAGGCTTAGTTTTCAATACAAGAGTTAAAAAATTTGTAGCTAACTGGATATGCGACGGAGCCCAAAAAACAATATTAATTCAAGTTTGACTATGTTCTTAATATTCAACGAAGCTTCTCAAATGCACTGTAAATGGTGGTGTATTTTACGTACCTGCAGTTAATATTATTATTGATAAAATAATTTATTTTGTAATCACATTTACCGAAGTTTCTGTTATATTAATTTCCATCACCTAAATAAAAGAAACGTAATACCCGCACATTGGATAACCATTAATTAATAGATAGGTGACTAAATTTCCCGTTAGACAATATAAAATGATTTTTTTTTTAAATCCTAAAGGTATGCTATCTAACAACATTCAGCAAAGAGTTCTCACTGCATTGTTGGTAAATCAACAAGCTTTTACAGAGATTCCATTATATCAAAAAGTTTGTGGAATTATGATTAGAAAATTTTATTGCTTGCTACAAAAATGGCAGACATTGTTTAAAAATATAATGAAAAAACTTTTTTCTCACAGCAACATGGTTTGACAGTATTATGAGAGTGTTCCTTATTAGGAATGGGGCCTTAGATAGTCGAGTAGAAGAGAAGATTGGGATGCGTCAAAATTTTTACTAGAAAGGGATTTAGTATTTTTGATAATTTCTTAATTTGATATCTTAATAGAATTAATAAATTTATGGATGTGAAAGATGGATCAAAATAATTTGCATTATAGCACACTCATATTGCACTAAAAAAGTTTACCTGCTTGGTGGCTTCGCTCGATTTCCTCAAAGAGTTTCAATTATTAAACCTTCTCACACAAATTTGTTGAATATCTGTAAGAGGCTAAATATAAGGTAGGATTAGTAACGTGGATAATTTTTCTGACAAATCTTTTTTTTTAAATTATATTTTGCATTCATAATATGAAAGTATTAAATGTCTACAAAGGGTTTAAAATATTTTCATTTTTTTTTTGTCTTACTGAGTATGGGCATAACTCACAAATAGCCATGTGTCTCCAAAGGAGAATAAATATTTTCGTATATAGTTTTACGTTATTACCAACATGTAGAGAAAAAACAAATATATATTTACTTGTGAATGTTGTACATTACTTGTAAGAGTTAGTTTCATAATAAAAATTCACTTCTTGTCCACCATCTGAATAGCGACTAACTCTCACTATTCTCACATTTTTGCTTTTAAGGCCATTCTTGATAATCATTTGAAGACAGCATGTGATATGACTGAAGTTGGAGAAACGGCTCAACGTGTAGAAACACTAATCAAAGAAACCAATTCTTTTGAAAAAATTGTTAAATCAGATTTAACAAGAGCAGATGAAATAGCACAAGCAGGTAAGATACCAATACACATACATGGAGCTTTAGTTTTATGCTTAGTTTTTTTCATACCTAATAAACAGAAACACTAACACATTTTCTTGGCTACCATACCTTTTTTATTAGTTTTTTCTTCCATATTCACAATAGGCTATAGTAAGTCTATGATTTTCAACATTCTTTCTTTTTAATATCCTTTATTTATGTGCTATTTGATATAGGTGTAAACTAACACATTTAATATCATCGAACTTTATCATTTACATGTAGAATAAAATGTTTACAATTGAAAGAAGGCTAACACCTACAACAGCCAAGAAACCACCGATGACAAAGAGGATAATTATACTTATCTGAAAGAAGTGTGAGAAAGTTTGCGCATATGAGACCCATGTTGCTTGATGACATGAATCAAATTCTCAAGGATGGTTGTGTGCTGAGTAAGAGGAATTGGCATGGGTGTATGAGAAATTGTGTGAATGTAGAAGATGTGAAAGGAGTATGTAAAGATAGATCTATTTGTTGTACCTTTCTCTCTGGCATGAGGGTATAGGTAGATATATTTTCAATGACTGTGGATATAGTTCGTCGGTAGCCTGGAGGTAAAGTCTCGGCCTTCAGAACAAGGGGTCCGTGGTTCGATCCCAGGTGCCGGCAAACTCCCCTTTCACGGCACAAGCGTTTAGCTTAGTGTGAAAGATGTATAAGGTTGTATTTGGGTTTATAACAAACCCAGATATATCTTTTTTAAAAAAAAAGAAAAAAAATCTGATCAAGATGTCTCTGGAGGTATCCGACTGCCTTCATTGATTAATTTTGATTAAACACTTTAACTCTGCGTGGAATCAAAAAATACTTATATACATAAAAAATATAATAAATTATCAATAATAAAAAACTGAACATGATAGCAAGACATAGATATATTGATCGTTATAATTTAATTTGACAGTCGCCCTCAAAAAATACCTAAAAAACAAAATGTGCATATCATTCCACTCCCATAGTCCAACCCCGTGATTACATAATGTAATAAGGTACATAATGTCATACATTGTATTTTTGGCTAGTCTTTAAGTGCCGAGATATTACGATGTCTGGGGGTATCTGCTGTCTAGGGCTACCTGTCTTTCCCTTATAGTATAGTATAGTGTTTTTGTTTCAGGTGAATGTTTGATGCTGAATCCCTTAAGTGCAATAGACAGTATACAATCAAAATGTGAAGAATTAAAAAGGACTAATAGTCTTCTGATGGAGAAGATTGAAAAGAGACATTTAATATTAACCAAAGCCCGTGATCTCATGGATAGAATAGATAAGGTAAATATTATTGATTTCATATCCTTCCTTAGTATCTTCTCCTTCATTCATAATATGGCTAAAAATAAATTATATGTAAATTAAATGGTCTGTTGACCCATTACAGGTTTCACATATGACATCATTAGAAAGTTTGTTCGAAAGAATATTTAAAAGATTTTTAAAGTGAATAAAGATATTTATAAATATTTTCTGTAGAGTTGCTTTACAATTCTCATACAATATGTTCACAAGACCATACGTTGAATCGCTACTTGACAAACTGATGGCAGAAATTCGGAAAGCTGACCATATTTGCAGAAAAAATCTGCTTCACTAAGACAACGCGCCATGTCAGACCTTAGCAGTTACCATAATGTGAATCCACAAATTATGGTCTTAGCTTCTTGACCACCCTCCTCACTCACCAGATCTAACTATGTAACTTTTTTGTTCCCTAATCTAAATATTCGGCTAGGAAGACAGATTTTTGTTAAATGAGGAGACTATCACCTTCGTAAACAAATATTCTGCAGCGAAAAACGCCGAGTACTATTTGAACGAGTTAGAGAGATGGGAGCATCAGTGGGAGAAGCTTGAGACTAACAAGAAGTTTATGTAGGAAAAGATAAATAAGTTTAAGGAAAAAATATCTTGTATTTTAGTTAGGTAGTTAGGAAATTTTGCAGATCACCTTCATATGTGATGTTAATCATGGAAAATTTGATTTTATGTATTTAGGCAAATCAATGGTGTGCGAGTGGAGTAGAAATGCTAGCAGTTGGTGGACAATCAACTACTTCAGCATCAACAGAGTTAAGTAATCTTGAAGGATTTGTACAGGCAGCTCATCACTTTGGTCTCACAGCTCCAAATGAATTTAGAGACGCTCTCCTTAAATCTGCAACTCCAGAAACCAAAGCTCTTGTGACTCAGGTACATAGAAAAACATAATTTTTATGTTCATTAAATTAATTCAAAGAAAAAAGGAAATTCAAAATGTAACATGTCCCTTATAACTGTTGAACAGGTTCTACAAAGGGTAGATGATGTGTGGTTAATGCTGGGTGCAAGGAGACAGAGCCTTCAGAAAGCTATGGTGCGTCCTCCAAGACCAGTACAACATGTCAACCCTCAGACATCCAATGGAGCCTCCAAACAAGACAATCCACTTCCCAATGGCAATGCTAAACAAGTAAGTCTATATTTGAAATATCTAAAGTGGTTTTTATTTAAAATGGAATTTATAACATATTGTCAAGCTAGCTTGACGAAAGCACTCCAGCATATAATCATTAATGTGAAAAATGCTCCAGCATATAATCATTAATATGAAAAACAAACAGTGTTTTTGTTTTGATTTCAAATTTTTTAAATATGTTTTTTTCACAATTCGAAGGCACAAACCCTCAACATTGAAGAGAGACCCTACTCACACCCTGATATTTCAGGAGTCATAGACTCCCGTTTATCCCCATATTCAAACCAAAATTGTCCTCACGGGTGGACAGACTGAGGGACCAGTCGGCTAGAACCGCCCTCGTGGGAATCTGGTATAGGTATTATACTCTCTCTTCAATGCCCCCTTTGAAACTAAGTCAATTTATAAAATATAAAGTAATAAATATAAAATAAAAGGATTCAAAAGTAGGACAAAAATAACACAAAAAATTAAACGTAAATAAAATAAAATTTAATTTATCAATCGACTGTTGTTGGTGGACATTCATATTAATAATTTTGCCTAACGATGAAAGCGGAAGCTCTTGTTTCATTTTAAAAATTATAAATATGTAACATAGATTAATATTGAAATAAGCAGCTGTCTCTCTCTCTCTCTCTCTCTCTTTTCTGGCATATAAGCAGCTGTCTCCTTCCAGAAAAAATCCTGGGTGTGTCCCAACATTTATAATACTTCTCATAAGAGGATGAATTCTACTTAGAACTCCATACCATTCATAAAATCCAACCTCTGGATCTTAATATTTCTCGCTTCATATATTTTATTCTATTCTATTTTTAATGTGATGCCATCTACTTTTGCAAATGATATAGGGTTACTGCTTTCCATAGACAACATATATAAAAGTTTTAAATATTACAAATGTTACTTACAAACAAAACTATTGTACATTCATAGGTCGGTTAATCATTACTTCAACACCCCAGAATGCTTTGCCTATTCAGCGTGTGGTGGCGCTAGTAAAGTTTTGCTTTGTCTATTCAGCGTGTGGTGGCGCTAATAAAGCTTTGAAAATCCTCGACCGGGTGGCGGTAGTGTATAGCAGATGAAGCGAGTTAACATGATTGTATGTCTCCTCGCCGGTTTGAATGGGTAGGTAGAAATTAGAATCAGTGGTCTCGAACCTACCGATTTTTCGGTATTTATACCGAAATGGGCTGTGTCCTACCGATATACCGAAATGGTCTAGTAATCTACCGATTTTTACTATTTGTCGATAGGGAAATATAATCGGTAGATAAGTATCGGGTATTCGGTAAAAGTACCGGATACTTATTGGATTCGAGCAAATATTCTTTAAGAAAACCGAGGAGTTTATGAATTATTCCAAATTCCTAGACCATTTTGAAAATCCTGCGACGGGGGGGTAGAAATTTTCTAAAAAGGAAAGTACCCGATATTGACATCGTCGGTACAAATACCCGGTACATTTTAGAAAGAGGTACTGCGAGAAAATATTCTTTAAGAAAACTGAGGAGTTTTTGAAATATTCCAAATTCCTATACCATTTTGAAAATTCGGCGACGGGGGGTAGAAATGTTCATGAAAAGAAAAGTATCCAATATTGACCATCGTCGGTACAAATACCCCATATACCGATTTTGGGTATAAATTTTTTTTTTATATCGGTAAAATCGGTATAAATATACCATTTATACCGATTTTAGCGGATATTTCTACCGATATTGGCCAATGTCATTCGAGAACACTGATTAGAATGGTGTATGTCAACGGACAGGTAGGCACCATGTGGAGAAATGAAAAAGAAATTTCGTTAAAATTCTTCAAATAAAGAAATTAAACGAAATTTCTGTTTCACTTCTCCACATGGTGCCTACCTGTCCGTTGACATATCTACACCATTCTACCTACCCATTCAAACTGGCGAGGAGACATACAATCGTGTTTACTCGCCTCATCTTGTGGCGACTAGCCACGCACCTACCAAATTTCACCTATATTTATTTGAATGCTTCTTTATTTAAATGTTTCTAGAAGAAAACTAAAAAGTACAACAACACTCAGCTGCTAACCATCTTCCATAGAACTTCATTTCTTACATTTTTAACAATCACTTTTTATATTTCTTTATATAATAAAATATTCTTCATAAATTCTAAATAGTGTATCACTCTATAGTAGTGATATCTATAATCTGCTATACACTACCGCCACCCCGTCGAGGATTTTCAAAGCTTTACTAGCGCCACCACATGCTGAATAGACAAAGCAAAACTTTACTAGCACCACCACACGCAGAATAGACAAAGCATTCTGGGGTGTTGAAGTAATGATTAACCGATCTTTATGAAAGGAAATGAGTTGTTTTGGGCCACACATAAAATATATAATTATTATGTACACTAACGATAATCTGACTCAAAAGTGAGGACCTTTTTATTAGGTCTCTGATTCCCAAATATCCTTGAAGTATTAGGCTAAGTTTTATTTGAATTTGAAATATATCGCGATCTTGAGTTTATTTACATATACATTCGTATATTTGAGAAAACAGCGAAAAATTCGTAGATTAGGCCAATAGTACCTATAAAGATTCAGAATGAAATTTCGTATATTACCAAATGAGATAAAAAAAAAGTATGTGAATCTACGTAAAAATACATAGACTCCTAAATTACTCCTTAAGGCGGCAGGTTTATACAAATACGATTATTTCAGGGTGATTTTCTTAATGTTTATATTTTTTTCATGTTTACTAATTGATGTTGTTGGGCCACGGGTTTTACAAGTCTGGTATTAATAGGTAGAAGATAGAGTAACTCCCTCCAACAACGTTTCCGTTTCCACCGTTCTAATTTGAAATTGTTATCAAAGAAACAGCGCACCTATTAAAAAAAAGTTTCTCTCGGAAACCTTTTGGACGATAAAGCGATGCTTAAACAAGATAAATGTCATTTAACATTCCTCAATAAAGATCACCTGAACACACATTTTAATTTGCAAATAAATAATAAATGTTCTAAAAATGCCGTGAGAATTATTGTGTCTTGGCGTTTGAAATGAACTACCTACATATATAATTATGTAGTATGGGTACATCCCACATAGTTACTATATAGGTAAATATAGTTGGGTATAAATAAAATAATTTACGATAATAGTATTACGCGGTACAAAGTAAATAATTTCTCGTAAATGTAATAAATGGATGTGATGATACTTTCCCCAGATTTAATTACATTTTGACAAAAGGCTAGGCTTAGCATACCTACACAATCATCTTGCCACTGCGTTTTACCAATATTTATCTTCATACTACTAGATGATTTGATGATGATTGGATGACGAAGAAGATGTGTGAGAAAGTGCGAACGTCCGAAAACTGCAAGTCTTGATCACGAGAATTGAATTCACAAGAATGGCTCGGGTTAAGAAAGAGAAATCGAAAAGAAAGACGAAAAATAAGTAAAAGAAATTGGATGAATGTGAAAGAAATGTAAAAATATAATAATACGGCGTTCCGTTATGCAGGGACCTACCCCACTTGAAATAAGACGTGAGGGTATACCAGTACCTATAGGTAGATACGGAAATAAGACTATAAACACATCTCGTAATGATTATGTACCTAAGTATATATGTACTTTATGTTTTATTATTATTTAAGTAAAAGATTGTTATGTTCATCTTTGAATCACGTAGACGGTTTAGTTCTGTGCAAGTACCTACTTTAATAACTGTTTGTAATATTGTTTACCTGAACCTCAACATTACTCCGGTTACTAAACAAACTACCAACTAAGTACCTTTTACGTGGAAATATTTTACCCAGCTTCATTTTACTAAAATATCTTGATAAATACCTTAATCTAGCCGCGTCGACCAAAAATAATTTTGGTTATAAGTCATGACTTCATGAGTTGTGCTATTGTTCCTATTTCTCCAATTTAGTATTGTTGATCAAATTTTCCGTAGGTCTTAGATTCCGAAATTTGATAATTTTCCAGACATTAGAAATTTCTAATCTCCCTCCCTCCCTCTGTCGTCTGTTTTTCGAAAAGGTGTTGAATTTTCACAATCCCTGGAGGAGCTCTGGGCATTTTCCCGGCTCCTTAAAAAAAGCATTCAAAAATCAATTTAATTTTCAACAAAATAGTATTCAGTATAAATTTCATTTCTTTTATCGTTTACTGTAGCAGCTGAAGTCAATTATATGATTTTTACAAAGAGATTAAAGTAAATGTTATTATTGTTTCATTTTGTAAATTCTATTGCATTAAGTACGTTAATCTCAAGTCTATCTGCTATGTTTACTGTTTAATATGTAGTAGATATCTATGGCGTAAGATATAATTTATTGTGCAAGTGCATTCTGCGTAATGACTTTGTGAGGTTGTACATACGTACCTACTGAGTCTAGACCTAGAGAATAATTTGTCCGTTATTCTGAAGAGATCTCTGTACTGTGTTACGGTGTTCAATACCTATACATACAACATTATATTCTCCACAATAAACGGGATCTTCCAGTGACTGGATGTATGTTATGCGTTACATAATGACCTTTGCTAGGATTACATATTATAGGAGTTACGTTATATCTACAGTAATTATTAAACTGCTCTTATAGAACTCGCACCAGTTATCTGCAACTCATTACCCAGTAACAGATATAATCTGCCTACCTGTTATTATATTCCTGTTGTTCATCCACAGGTTTGCAAGTCACCTTCTCTAATGATGGGATGCATCTACATACATATTACCCTATGAGGCATTGATCATTAAAGATTAAAGCTGCCTGATCACTGTTATGTGATCTAAATTCTTATCAATATACCTACTGTTAATTACCCAATACTGTTCAAAAAGCTAGTGCGAATATTATTATTTTTTTCAAATTTATCTGATTTTCCATGATAATATAATGTTTTTGTGAGAGCGCGATCGAAATATCATATCAAATTGACAATGAATTTTGAAAATAATGTTTGTTTTCTTCTCTATGAAGTCTCGAATATGTATAATATATTATATTCCAGACTTACTAATTTGACGTGCCCAACTTATTGATACGTAGTACCTACATTAAAATAAAGAATTAATTGTCTTCGTAGTAAAGGGATTATGAATTGTGTTAACGTTTTTCGGAAGCTGTAGACTTATTTCGATATTAAAACATGGTACAATAAATATGCAGGTACCTACTTATCAATATAACATGACAACATGTTGATGGTTGTCTATATTTACATAATGTTTGTGGCTACTGACTAAACAATGCTGTGATATAGTGCACTGTTCTTTAATTAATGACTCTTTAGAAAAAAACTCACATTAGTTGGGATTCATTTAATTATTCAGTAATAATACGAATGTCAATATATTTTCCATAGTTCAATGTTTTAAGAAAATAGTTTTTATTTAAAATCTAAATTAATATACGTACAGGTAAATTGTGTTTTCTGACTTGCTCAAATTTTTAGAATATTTAATAAAAAAAATTATTGTTATACTGGATTTGGGCACAGAAAAAATCAATCTCGATTAGAGAACCATGGAAACGCATTGTAATATTGTACAAAATCTAATCGAAAGAAGTGAGAGAAGAACGTCTTTTTCACATATTTCCTAAAAATTATAAAACATAATTTTCCGCATTTTTTTATTATTATGTTATAGTAATTCGACTATCTATAATATCATCAAAACGATGCGTAACCAAACACTGAAGTATTTTAATATTTCTTAAATAGTTTCGTTACAAGATTTCTCACGAAAATAGTGTATGAGAAAACACGTGTAAGGGCTATAATAAATAAATAATAATAATATACTTTGATAATGTAGTAGTCTAAATACCTAGTTAACTTATTACTAAAAGAAATACATAATTATACATACTAAAAAATAATTGTTGCATGTTTTGGACTTATTTTTAAATTTGAGAAAGAGGGGAGGGTGATTTTAGACCCCATTTTATCCAATATAAATTGTATCTTATAAAAAGTCTCATTCCAGGATTTGTCTAAGTTTAAGACATTGAAAACAATGCTTAAGCCAACACAGTCGCTGAGTCGATCATACAACATGTTGCTGACCACTGTCCTCTTTACTTTTTCATTTGGATTCGTTGCTCGTTGCTGTAGCAAACTCGAAACACGTATAGAGCATTGAATATCTACTGTTGTTACACCCACAGTAACATGTCGCCCACTCCTTGTGTTAAGAAAAGTTGTCAATATAGGAAATTCATTAAGGTCAAATACTATGTTGAATCAATCAAACATTTCGATTTAAGAACCATGTTTACACAATATAACATTGTTCAAAATTTAATCGAAAGAAGTGAGAAAGACTTTTCAACGCTTACGAATCGGCTCTAAGCTGACTTAAGTGGTCCCTTTCAGTGTCCATGGACAACGTTTACCAATTTTGCCATTCTCACTGTCACCATATAAGGACCACCAATCAAGGAACATTAAATGCAAACCAAAGAAGCATCCATTTTTGGGATCTCATATTTCAGATCTCGAGTGGATCAAGATCCGCCGTCTAAAAAACGCTGGAATAATTAGTATAAACAAAAGGTTTATAACAAAACCCAGATATATCTTTAAAAAAAAAAACATGGTTCTCCAATCGATATATCTGATAGCTTTTGCTGGAATAATTAGTATAAACATGGTTCTCCAATCGATATATCTGATAGCTTTTGCTGGAATAATTAGTATAAACATGGTTCTCCAATCGATATATCTGATAGCTTTTGCTGGAATAATTAGTATAAACATGGTTCTCCAATCGATATATCTGATAGCTTTTGACATCTGCACGTTGTGCCCAAATCCAATTAAACAATAAAAAGTTAAGAAATAGTCTAATACGTTGAATATTTAATTTTTCATACTTAAATCTTGTACTTGTTAATTTAACTTCATACTTACGTCCTCATCATGACATCTCCTGGAGTCATTTTGGATCTCTTATACTTCAACAAAAAAAAAAGAGAATAAAAAAATTTTTTATTCTCGTTTTTAAAGAAATTTGTTATTTTTTGCCTCTTGGAGTCCCCGTTATAGAATAGGCCTGCCACTCTTTTCTATAAGTTTTTTAATGTCCTGTACTGTTGTCTTATTATTAGTATTCACGAACACCTGGACAGACTATAAATAATAAGACAATTGATATCTACAATTCAGCGATGAGTCATATTACCTATCCTGATTGTCCCACGGAGAGGACTATCTGCATGTTTCTTACTTGCAGCAGGTCTGCTGGCTACTCCACATACGCTGTGATGGTGTAGTAGTACTAGTAGGTACGTATTTTGAATTATTATCTAGCATTAATATCAATTAAATCTACAGTCACGTCTCTTTGACTATTAATGTTTTTGTTTATTTTATTTTTTTATTGTTATTGTGTTTTATTAAAATCAAGTTTGAGACTTTAACGACTCCTATAATATAATATTATATTCCAGCACGTAGGTACTATCGGTGTAAAAAGACCGATATGTTTAAAAAATATACTTAAACCTCCTGTGTTGATTCAGTAATATGTTCACAAACAACGTGAGTATAACCAATCACAAATAGACAGATTTTTCCCTTAGTACCTACATGTGATACTACTTGACACAAATTAAATTTGCAAGGAAATTTCGAACCTAAGATTGCAATACTTTTTAATTCTCCCACTGTACACACTTCACTTTTCCGAATAAATTTTCCAAACGTAGCGTTGCATTGGATTAACTGTAAATATTGGTTTAAGTTGACTACACGAATTAGATCTATGTATATACCATAATTTAGTTAATTTGTTAGTGCATACGTTTTTTTTGTATAAATATCCACTATAATTAATTACATTTACCAAATAAGTAAAAAGAAAACTAATCTTCTCTATGCAAAAATGCATCCAACGATTGTGTTACTACAGCATGGTAAAATTATATGATCTAAAGTGTGTGTGTTCACATTATGGAAAGACATTTCAAACATATTATTTGATATTTACAAAAACACTGTTTACTTGAAAATGTCAAGCTAACTTGACGAAAGTACTCGAGTAATAACGGTAGCTTGCTTACCATAGCAAAAATAGATTTGTAGAAATTATAAATATACCTATGCAAAATTCTTTTCAATAGGTCACGATTGTTTATAGATACTCCCTGATCAAAACCGAGTTTAAAGCTAGTAAATTAATTTACCTAATATTATGCCGACGTTTGGCAGCTGCTTTTGGATGAGTGTCTATCATGCATACAATAAGATAATAATTAGCCACAATACTTTTTATAACGTCATGAATTAATAAATTATAATTACGTATTTAGAGATTGTTATACATTTTTAATATGTTTTATATCTAATACCAGCAGCAATCATTAAAATCGACTGTGAAAATTGGCAATTTATTATGATAATAGGTCTTTGTACACGTAATTAATATTATATTATATCGAATTATACGCAGAATTCCTAAAACGAACTGTTGTTTCTCTACATACCTACATAGATATTTAGTATTCACTAAATTAAATTTACGATACTTATGAATTCATTTCAAAAGTTCACACACGAACTATTTAGATGATGATTTTAACGATTTATGCTTTGAGATGAACAATAAATTATCTGTAATATAATAATTTATTAACATATTTCGTATATAGATGTATCCAAGCACATAATTATTATAGAAAACTTTTAAGTTCATTATATTAATATTTGGCTGTTGTAAAGTCTTTAAAGTAAGTCGAGAACAACCGATGTGATATGAATAAGTCACCTATTTTATTTCTAGAGTGGATGATAGATTAAATTATTAAAGTTATATTGGTGTGAAAAACGTCATAGTTTGATAATATTGACACTCGATTAGCATCCATATTAGAATTTTTAGCGACTGAATTTACAAATTTTAAGTAACTAAATATTATTTTTATTTGAATTGTATACCTGTATTATTTTGCCTCATTTATTTAGGTAAAAGTCTGCAATTAGTCCAATAAATTACGCGATTAATTATGGTTGAGAATTTTAATAGTCAGAAGATTAAATATTGCATAAATTTTAATATGTATTACCAATGTACACAGCACAGCACAACGGTATGAGGATATGTTTTAGATATAATTATATCACATTACAATCATTAAGCATAATTAATTATTATGCCACAATATATATCAAGTACATATAGGTACATATACCTAATAGTAATTAAGTAAGGTGGGCACTATAGGGTATATAGAATATACATGGACACGACTTTTCCAATGAAACCAATACTTCATAATATTATGTTCTATGGCAGTAGTGGTGGTATTGGTGAAACTTAATGTGATTAAATTTATTATTTTCGTAATGTGCATTGTGTTTTTAAGACGGTTATTAGGTATATAGAATATACATGGACACGACTTTTCCAATGAAACCAATACTTCATAATATTATGTTCTATGGCAGTAGTGGTGGTATTGGTGAAACTTAATGTGATTAAATTTATTATTTTCGTAATGTGCATTGTGTTTTTAAGACGGTTATTAGTAGCCATCATATTAAAGTATGTACTTATTGCAGTTAGCTAAATTATGTTGTTTCGAGTAATATGATAATTTAACCTGTGACTACAAACGACGTGCCTTTTCGACAATGAACTCGTAAGAATCGACTTGAAAATGTAAAATATTTTAAGAAGATATTGGGTGTAATCACGTGGACCACCCGGCAAAGGATTGATCACCACTTGAGTTTTTGAGTGTCTTGTTAAAGGCAGGTGTTCGAAAAACTAGAGACATTTAAAATCAGCAATAATGTTTGTTTGCCACCCATCCTTAAAGTCTTATTTTTTGTTGGCACGGTAAGGATGGCTTGCATGTTTATTAGGTACATGCAACTGGTCTGCTGGCTAACTCGTTTGTGGGATATATCGTGATGGTGTTGTAGTAGTAGTAGTAATTAATGTAATCACAAACGAAACTATGAAGCGCTAACGTACCTACTCACTGAGATCTTTAGTCAGTTTTGAATTGAATCATGATTTCTAGAGAGAAGAAGGTTCGAACTGAGACATTATTTGAGCATTTCCAAAATAGTTCTGAATTAAAGAAGCTTGTTTTCTCTTTTTCGTACTTAATTAAGAGGAACTTTAAAAAGCGAAAGGAGGAATAAATAGGTATAATAAATTGTATAATATGTTTCAAATCTATAAGGACTATTAGAGAGTTATCGTAGTAAATAGATCAATGAAATAAAATAACATTGTTTAAAGATGAGTTAGCAACACAGAACACAGTAGGTGCTGTATTGTAATGAACTTGTATATGGGTGCCTATAATTATATTTATTATTGTCCGTTATCTCGCCCACAGAGATTATTTGTACAGTGTCATGTATGGCATAATTTTGATAGAATTAATAATAGAAATAATTTTGTTGTTGATTGCAAAAATCTAACCCAAGTCCTTCGAGTCGAATTTCTCAGATGAATTTTATTATCAACGATCCTAGTTATTCACTAAGTCGATTGTTTAGGTAGTAGAATTCCATAATGAAATAAATAAAACAAATTCTACTCTTTAGACGCTAAAAACTGACGTCTGTGAATTGCCAATATCCTAACTAGACAAAACTGGCAATGTCCTAACTAGACGTCGTAATCTTTCATCTTGTTAGGACACTGTCAATCTCCTAACAAGATAATGTCGTAACAAAACGAGAGACATCTCTCTCGTAAATAAATCGAATAGTAGAATAAAACATTTATTTCACAACGTACCTACCTACTGTTTAATTTGTCATTAAAAATCTTACGAACAATTTTATCCGCATTTAATTTAAAATGATACAAATGTACATACCTATTTTAATTTCCTATTTACGTACAAAATTGGGTAAACTTTGTTAACCGTGTAACATACATATATCCTGATTTTTATAGCCTTTTATTATATTTTTAAATAGATTGACTTGGTATCATTTAGCTGAATATATTATATTTCCATGCGTGTCGTCGATCTATGAGGCAAATACCTTCTTACTTACAAGTTATTCGTCGCACTAATGTTGTGGGTGTCTCCATAAAAGGTAACACTGAGATTTTACGTCATCCTATTCCATTTAGATACTTGAAAGTTAAAACTTGTTTGCCATTCCATACAAAAATGTTGAAGAATACTTCTGATTTAAATGTCACATCATGACATATTAACAATTATATCTGCATTATTTTATTATTTTAAAAACTTGTTTGCCATTCCATACAAAAATGTTGAAGAATACTTCTGATTTAAATGTCACATCATGACATATTAACAATTATATCTGCATTATTTTATTATTTTAAAATATTGTTTACTTTTTTTTTTTTGTAAAATTCTGGATTTTAAATTTTTAATAACAAGGGAATAAAATTATTTTGAAGATTCATTCCTAAAATAATATAAACTTCATATTTATTAATCGATATTAAATACGAGAATGATTAAGGTTTTTGCTGAAGAAATGCCTGAATAGCAATACAAGTAGGTCAGGAACAAAACTGGTTACTAAAATACCTATCTACATTCTAAATCAACATGAACTTATTTGTATCTTTAAAAAATGAGCAGAAACTTCGCAAATATGTTTTTCATTTAATGCGGGTATGTGAAATTACGAAAAGTTTTGTAAATTTTATTTATAACAAATCGACTCCTAACAGTAACGACACGATGAGAAAAATCTATCGTTTCATAGCCGGCAAATGAAACAACATTAATTCCAATAATATGTTTTTCACCAGATTGACTTCTGTTAAAACGGAAGAGGAAGTTCCGAGCAAGAACGACTGAAGCCACTTTGTTATTTCCATAATAAAAGTTAATTGCATTATGTAAAACCTACTTCATGTTGGATAGAAGATACAGCCACTATGACATGCATACATAGAACTTAGGGAAATAATATTTTTTGTATTATTATTGTGATAATTTATTACCAAGATGAATTTGATGATGTATTTTATTTCATTATTATTATCAACATATTTTAATTCAGTTTGTCTATTAAAATACATATTATGTCATACTACAATAAGGTCGAATGCGCTTGTTACATAATATTGCCAAAATATTCACATAGTAGACAATTAATTATTTATGTGCAAACCACCACCACATTTTGTGTCTAAATAAAAAGGGCAAGACCAGAAAACTTCAAAAAAATAGGATGGCGACAACACAAACATGTCAACACTTGGAAAATTGACGTAGTGTTAAAAAATCACTTCTTTTCCTCGATTACATAATTTGGTGTTTTCAGTTAAGATGCTTAATTTTAAGTAGACAAAAAATACACTATCACCTGAATGTTCTGTGCTATTATTATTCTACTTGATCTTTATATTTCTTCATAAATAATATCTAATAAGCAACAGGTATTATTTAATTTTCGCTAGTCTTATAAATAACTAGTTCATAAATGTATTATCATTAGTATTGCTCTCAATCAATATCAATTATTACATCTATTATAATATTGTATTATATTATAGTAATTCAACATTTATTTACCACACAAAGCGTGCCATACATATATATGTATATAATATATTAATATGGTTATCATTGTTCTGATATATATTAATACAACAATATGAAAAAGAGTACAGAAATGTGTAATCAATTTAACAAGAACTCTACAATAGTTCACGTGTGGGAGAATAGAATGATAACTGCATACATAATATGAAGGTACATATTATTGTGTTATCCAATTCTACTACTACCACACTACAATTAGATACGGCTTATCCCACAAATTTCGTTATGATAAATAGGTTAGTTGGAATAAATCGCGCTTTTGCGAAGAACCATCCCTCTATTGGTAGTATTTAATATGAATTTTATAAATTGTTTTTAGTCCATTGACAGTGAAGAATAAATAAATAAATGTAATACCTAAACATCAGCTTAAATGAAGCTCACTGGCACCTACCGATTATTTAATATTTTTTTTCACAATGTCGAACAGATACCGTTTACATTATATAGCTTTAATGATTTATATCCATTTTCTCGAAAAAAAATATATTATACAGTATACATTTTAAATATTCTATCAATCAATTTAATATTATAAATATCATTGGACATTCTCTAAACACGACCATGTGACCCAGTTAGGAGATCAATCATCTTCCCCGTACCATAAAAATAAAACTATAGATGTTTGTAAACTCCAACGGTATACAGTATACATTCTCATTCATAAAATGTTCATGGTTTACACACCTAGGTAGTTTACATGTACATTTTTTGTTATTATATTTAAATCTAGGATCTAAAAACAATATAACTGTATTACGAGTACCTATAACACGATTTTCCGATTTCTAATCGTTTTCATTGTGGAGGGGATATCAATAAATTCATGAATAATGAAATCATTTGTTATCATTGTAAATTGCGTAAATATTGAATGTAGGAAAGTGTAGGCTGTTGGAAAAAATAAAAAATATTAATTTCTTAGTTCATTGTTCCTTCACCAGACAGATTTGAAAAACTCATGTAAATACAAAAAATCACATATGCTTACCGAAAAGTCGTTGATAAATAAGGTTTACCTGAACATTGTACATTGACATTAGGTTTTTTAATAAATAAATAAATAAATAAATAAATAAGATATTATTGATAAAATAATATTTTACAAAATGAATAACAATTTTACAATAGAATTCCATAAATCATCCTTATAGTATAAGTGATTTTTTTCTAACCAATTTTGAAATCAGATGTATCTTAATACCCTTTATGAATATTAAAATGAATGGATGTCATCAACTATCTAGTAATGCTGTAATTTTTAGAGAAAATCTTAATTCCACTGCCTCCCTTTAATATTCATCCGTTAAATAATATTTTTCACTTTGGTATAGACTGTTTAGACTTTTAGAGTGTATTAGCTGAATGATCCGTTTGCAATCTTTTTCTCAACCTGTGGATACATGTAATAAATTTAGGGAATGTCCAGAATTATACAGTTGAATGATAGGTACTAATATTAGATTTGAATTGATATTTAATTGCTTGTACCTATCTATTACTGTTTATAATTTTATGAGGATTGTCCCGTCATGAATACATTTCAGAAGGCCATTATAAGCATCACTATTCATCCGTCATGTCTGGACCAACACATAAGGTAGTATCAGCCTGTCCTGCATCAACGCATAGCTAAAAAATACAAAAATATATTTAAAGTCATAAAATATATTATTAAAAATTAAACTAATAAAATATCGCTGGAAAAGGGAATGCGGTAGATTCAATACACGTAGTTTGGTTGTTATTGTGTATTTCAAGATACCAATAAGCCGATTATGGTAACCAACGGTTATTGGTAATCTCAATTTGATTGCAAAATAAAGAAAAATATTAATATGACACATCATTATAGTAATTTTATTATCAGTTATAGAATGCAATTCTGTACATTGAATTGTATAACTGATATTTTTATGATATATTGTATTGATTTGAAATATTGTAACCAATGTACAGTGAAGAATAAAATAAATAAATAATTTTCTTTTGGGACCAGAAAATAGGTAAGCAAGAACAACGATAATAATTTGTTGAAAATATGCTTAGGGATGGGGACTAAATTACAATGTGCTTAAATAGTAAAACGAAGCGAAATGTTAACATAGAATAATAGTAACAGCGCTATTTTCAATTCTTTGCTTAGGATAATAAGGTCCACAGCGCAGAACTGGCATGAAGGTAACATATAGTTAAACAGTTATAATATCAAAAAGTTCCTTACAGCTTTAATTTCGTCAAATAACTGTCCTGAATCACATTTTAATAGATCTGATGCGACTCCCATTGTACAGACGTAGTACTGACTGCAGTCAGAAATATCAACGGTAGTCCCTGCGTCCTGCCCTGTCCTGTACACTGGGACTTCACTGCAGCCACTATGCACAAAAATATTAAAGCAACTGAAATGAGAGAAGGAATCCATAAATAACATATTTATAGACTAATATGGCTCATCCTCACTCTTTAGATTTTCCCATCCTGATTAGAAGTAGGTAGTAAAAGCTCTCTAGGAAATCTATGAAGTATTATCGGAATAAGGAAATAAAAAATATTACATTTCTATGTTTTTTTTGTTGAAAAGTCATTGTATTGCCTTCTAACTAAGGTCAAATCAGTATTACATTCATTCCATTATAAAATTTCCCACAGGTGGAGGAGCCATCAGACTAACTGCATGAATATTTCATTTATTGAATAAAGAAGTATCTTAAATGCTTATTAGAAATCCGTATCAACGTGAGTCGCCATAAAAAAAATTGTTATTCATAATAGGTAGTTCACAAAACGGCAAAGTGATACACAGCAATGTACATATTATAATTAGAAGTTGCATATTATTTTTCGTTATAAACTCGATAGGATTTATTTCATCGTGTACTCTAAAAAAACTAATTATTAAGTTATATCTGACCTCTCATTATAGCTCCCGCAGTCTATCTTTGGAATATGGCTTAAACTAATACTATTGAAATGCAAGTTCTTTCTATTTATACCCATGGCATGTCTCTAATTGTAGTAATAATGGAAATATAATTACAAGTACATCATTAAATACGTTTGTTATATTAAAAAGTCAAATTAAAGTTTAAGTATGCAATTAGATTATTTGATGTGAAAACAATTTGTAATTATTAATGATACTTATTTAATAATATTTTATGATGTGACTGGAGAGCTATCTGGCAAAATTTTGCTGAATAATTAGGTCAGCGTTTCTATTTATAATACAATAGATGCTATATAATAAGAGTGCAATCGTTTTTATTGGAGGTTCATAATGAAATTGTTTGATGTAAACATCTTCTAGGAGTCTATGCAATGGCAACAAAATCCTTTATAACGTCCGAAACTTCGTCCCTGAAGCGTTCTCAACTCAAGGAAACCATATCGTACCATAAAATTGAACAAAAAAGAGCAACATACGTATCATGGATAAACGAACTCCTTCCGCAATTGTTGGAATAAACAAACACGAACAATTTTATAAACACTCTTTCAATAGTACATAATTAATTTTAGTAACGAGCGTTCTTATCAACATCAATATGCTAACAAGTCGAGATGTTTGATTTACGTTAAAAATCAATACTGTCTGGAAAAAAATCCAAATGATACGTCTCAAAGGAATAATACAAAACCTCGGATGTAGTCGGGCATCTGGATGGTACCTATATCAATAATTCTATGCATTCTATACGCCCTTTTCCGCATAGAATCTATACGATTTCTGAATTGGATATAGTAAGCCTAATAGTATACTTACATACATAAAATTTCTGGAGGATTTTGATGTACCTATGTATTTATGTATTATATACTTATTTTTCTGAGATAATATTGTTTTATACATATATAATAATCTAATTGAACAAATACGTAAGTATTTGAAAGCCATGATTTCTTAAAGTTGTGAAGAGATAAAAAATACATTTACTGAAGAATAAATCTATATTAATATAAATGTCTGCTATAATTCATTTGCAATACCTAAATATGAAACTTAAATTAACAATATAAAATGTACCTACAGGTTAATATGCTAAGTATTGTAAACTGTACACTATCTTTTATAATATACAGGTATGTTGTTTGAAAATATGCTGCTCATTCTTTCACGATGCATTCCAAAACAATGTTATTGTTGTTTTGTATTATTCTAATACAAAGTACGCAACTCAAATAAGTAGATATGTGCACTAAACTAATTCCAAACATTGTTAGCTGTATAATAGCACATGTGATGTGAACAATAATGGCACTTCCATTACTATATTTATGCTGTAATTCAATAAAATCTCATTGTCAACTGGTGTCATACGTTGAACTCAGTACTCAGTATACCGTCACCTCAGTCACCTGCAATGGAAAATCTCTGAAAAACTTGACATTGCAAAGCTCCACCGTGCCTCCACTCCTCATTGTATCAAATGTTATTCACTGTTAAATCATACTACTCAGTTTATACCTGAAGAGAACAAGTTCATGCAAAATCGTACTTGTGTGAGAAAGAAGTAATACTTAAGTAGACTATAGAGCCGTATTATATACTCGTATTATTGGCGAACGTACCACGGCATATCGTTCTGTCTCTGGGGTCGTATTGTACTCGCCTTGCCACTTGATCAGTTTCACTTGTATCGTGTTGGTAAGCAGTGTCCACAGTGTACAGCGTTGTGATATCAAAAGTGTAATCATAATACCTAATAATAATAATACAGTATACAATATAGTGACAAACTTTCCCGATGGATTATTGCACATTCATTGAGTCAGTTATTGAAATATCTAACCATAAATATCCTGTTGATTTATATGAAGTGAGACTTTGTAGTGATCTAAAACACGTATCTACATAAACAAGTGTATTATTAATCCTTACCACAAACCATGTAAAAGAAGGATGTCACAAGGAAAAAGAACAATTGCATTATGTACCTACGTATTATTATTTTATAATATTAATTAAAAATCTCTCCACTCATCTAAAATTAATTTCACTCTAGTAACTCTCGATGCATTTTCCATTTTTGGCATAGACAACAACTAGTATTTATATTTTCTTAGTTTCTCTGTTAGTTAACAACTTTTCTGTAAAATATTTTTTTTTTAATATAACATAACATGTATAGACAATTCACTATAGCTAGTCCCAAACTAAGATGTGAACCTTGTATTATATGGGTACTAACGCGACGGTACACATATATACAATGCACTACACACATATACATGTAACACCCAGACCCAGGACAATCTGAAAAAGGTCATTCTTCATTTTGCCCTGGCCGGGAATCGAACCCGGGACCTAGTGACTCAAAGGCAAGTGCGTTAGCCTCCACGCCACGCCACACCACATTTACATCATGCTAAGTTCATTGGGAGATTTGTACGAAGTATTCTCATTTCTCTTTTTATCAAAAAAATGAATCTGGTTTTGCTATTAGTCTAAATACAACCCAGGTTCCCTTCTATATAATATTATGTTAGTAATAAATACTATATTCTCTACTCATTAAGTCTCCTCCCCTCTCCCCGATATGTAATAGATCTCCCACTTTTTTCTGTAAATTTTCAAGAGTCCTGTAAAAGGCAGCTGTTCGTATAACCTCACAGTCAATTAAGATCTACAATTCACAGGTGAGGTATCCCACCCATCTCCTGATTTTCTTTGTACACTGAGAAAAATACTCAAAACGAATCATTGGTACGGTACTATCAGATTAGGACCAGAGATCGTACAAACGATTCATTGGTATAAATCTATAATATTAACTCTTCGCAAACAAATCATTGGTAAATTTACCAACAACTTGTTTGCGAAGAGTTCATATTATAGATTCGTACTAATGAATCGTTTGTACGATCTCTGGTCCTAATCTGATAGTACGTACCAATGATTCGTTGTGAAATTTCGTTAGTATTTTTCTCAGTGTAGACAAGAAGAGGACAATCTACAAGTTTATTACATGTAATTAGTCCGCTGGGTCTCCCACTAGTAGGATATACGTGAGAGTATACGAGTAGTAGTAGTACCTAGTAATTGCAACAATGTATTTCTATTTAATATTTTCTTTTTTTTCCTTTCTTTGAATAATTCCCATAAATATACATGTATGTATCTAATATCTATGATACACTTTTTCTTATATTGCCAAATGGATTGTGTCAAATATTCCAGTTATTTTTTATTTAGCCATTAGTGTTTGTATTTTTGTTTGTTATTGTCTACTAAATTGATTTCAGTTTGTTCAAAATATCTAATTACATCTCAAAACACCCTCAAAGTAATAATATAGTATCTTAGCTACCCACAAATATCTACTTGTTTTATTTTCTAACTAAGATTCTTTTACATTAGCCGTTATAGCGTGATACAATCATTCATTTTGAGTGAAACCTTTATATCAATTTAAATATGTACTTGATGACATGGTGCACTATATTTTGGAAAGTTGATTCGTGTATTAATTTGCATGCTCACTTAAATGACATTATATTTCACTTAGTAGAGCATTAATCAACTGCCTTTTTTGTCGAAAGAGTATTTTTTGATATAATTATATTTAACACAGTTTTCATTATTTTACATGCTACGAATGAATTATACACACGAGTATTGTAAACTGTATTGTCAACGACTACTTTGGCAAAGTGAGTTGGTAATGTTAATTCATAAATTCATCTTAATCGTTCTAACAATTCACAAATAAGATACATTTATTTACTGTGTCGAGAAATACGAAATTAATATCACGCCTTAATTACTAAGTTATTATACTATAGCTCTGCAACCTCTATTTTCTCCGGAAACATTTATTCTGTCTATTTCCTAGTCCTACCTGTATGATATACTAAAAAGAAAACTGATCTATCACTAGGTGTATTTACAATGTGTACACGATATGTTTACGGAAGGTTGTGTACAAGCCTTTTACGTGGCGTCTACTAAACAACAATACTAATATTACACCCACTAGACAATATAACATTGTAAACGCAAGTAAACGTATATTTCATTGTTTAAATGTTGCTCGGAGTCATATATTATGAACGTGACCTTAAAGGAAAATCCTGGTTTAGTTCGAGAAGTAGGTACCTACTTATGTTAAAAATCATATTAACCCGTTATTTATCATTATCTTAAAAGTACTTTGATATTTTATTATTTAATTCAAATTATTGATGTATAATAAAGAAAATCCATGAACATGTTTTTCAAAGCCATTTTTTTTAACAAAGTACCTACACTATTTATATACATAGTTAAGGCAATTGAAAAAATCGTTGATCGTATTCCAATCAAAAAATGTATTTTGTTCAATATCAATGGATTATTTTATTTTAAATAACTAACCTTGAAAACTGCATGCATGTCTTAACAAACAATTTAAATTTAGTTTAGAAAGTATGTTTTTTGGGTTTCCTTCATTAGGAACTACTAGATAATGTTTTTTATATACACTTTGTACACTGCATTCCAGTAATCTTATATACCTACCTCCTCTATATATTATTTTCCTTTATACATTGATATCAAATCTAAAGTAAAATTAAGTGAGTGAATAAGTATTAACACCCCATTTTCATCTCCGTCCGATGTAATTGTGATATTTTGACATTATCTATCGTATGAAAATTATTACAAATATACATGAGAGTACTTTTACATGTTTTGTGGAATAGATTATTATTAAACATTATTCGTTTGTTATTGTAGATTGTACATATTCAGTAAGATCAATATTATGTTTTATGTAAACATTTAGAAGACGTTTTGCCCCAAGAAAGCAATTTAGTGCGAGTCGTGAAACGTATTATCGCAAAATTATACTCATCACGAAATCTGTGAAATTCTTTAAAAAAAACTGTAACCATCGGTGGGAAATAGAAAGTTTCAATAAATGAGTTAAATAATAGATAATGCTATAAACTTACTTGTCGCATTCTAATTGGGAACATTTACAATTATTATTGTAATGAAAAACTTTGATTTGAAAAGAAAAGTGTAAATTGTGATCACGTCCAATGTGAAGCAGTTTTGTCTTTACATGTTGAGTGTTTATAGAAGTAACGTTGTAGTGTAGTGGATGAACCGTCCAGTTTGGGTGGAAATGGGAGGGAGGAGGCAGCTCCCCCTCCCCAACCTTCCCCGAACACCTAACCAACACCAGCACAAGTCCCCTCCTATGGGATGCAACGGAGAGATCTTCTGGAATGACTGCGAGGAGTGTGACTGCTCCTACTGTAATCCTGACTACGTTTGTGTCTGCAGCGACAAGGTTCTAATTTATTTATTCACATACAATTTAATTTACTAATATAGAGACATGTTTCCCATATTTATACATTACAATTTCTCTACATCCTATTTAATAACTAGCCACAGGGGATGGACTAATCTATCTATAAGATTCGAGTGTGTAATTACTGAAACCATCGTACCCAATCACTCGGACACAGGATACTTAATTAGATGGCACGCAATCCCATAGGCAAAATGTTTAGAGGCCTATTTTATTATAGAATAAATTTACAGATGCAGCTGGATCATCATTATTATGAAACTAAATTTCACACACAAAAGTTGTCTAGTTCATTCAGTGTTTAGATTTTAGTGCAAAAGGTGTAGATCACAACTGAATAGTGAATTACTTACTAATGAATAAAATACTAAATTATGTACACAGAAATGTTTTTGGTCATCTTAGAAGATGTTAATAAGCGTAAATATTTCAAAACTTATACAATTTGCAGAAGAAACGTTTTCGCAATTATTTTGTATAGTAAGCTGATGTACATATTACATTGTAACTGTAATAATACAAAATATTATCGGAAGACCTGTCTCATAATTGCATGAACCAAAAAAGCTTTCGTAAAATTATTGTTAAGTCGCGTACAAGTTCAATGCTTGATACCATTGTGGCAATGGGACCTGTACTGGAAACATTAACATTGTTATAAATATTATTATCATGATGCATTACAACCTATAGTAGCACATGCAGTTAAGTTACTATGGTAAACCTGATTCAGTTATTATATTACAAATCCTACTTATATATATTTAGCTCACGTTCTGGACCTGTTTGAAGTTTCAGTGTGAAACTTAAATTTCTTTAAAAATAGATAGGTTCATAAATGGAAAGTTAATAATTAATTTTCCTTAAGCATGTCATATAAAATATACAATTTTCCAAAGTGTGCAACAAGCTTATTTTAGTTTATTTAAGTGGATTCATTCAAAGTTGGCAAAAAAATCACCTTTCAATAATATTTTGTTTCATGTACCTACATATTTTATAGTAATATGTCCAATTTTCAGACGTAAATTTTATTTCTTTACTAGAAGGTTTATATGAGTATGATTTCTGATTTATCTTAATTTTCTCAAAAGTTATAGGTACTTATTAAGTAAACACCATAAAATACGACGATCTCAGAAAAATAACAATATCTCGGAAAAAATGTGTGTGCGTGAAGGTAAAAACGACCTTCCTGTAAAACTCTGTGTATGGATAAGATAATTATTATACTCAGAAGAACGTGGGTTGTTGTTCGTTATATTTTGAGGTCCTCCACTTCAATGGTGATGTGGACACTCTGTACACAATATAATCGTCAACTATGAGAATTTACTGTTATTTTCACCCAGAAATAATATATCAGCAAGAAATATGTTATAACCACTTATACTGCCATAATTAATTAAATCCAGTTTATAACTTGGAACATTTTATTAAAATATACAATCATATAAGATACTATACTTTACGTGGGGAGGAACTCTTAAGACTGGCACAGGATAGAGAGGCCTTTGCAGAAGTAATTGCGAGAATAAAAAGAAGGATACAATCATATTATTATTTGTTAAGAAAGTATTTTTGTTTGTGCTACTGTCGTTCTTTTTTAGTACTTCTATCAAAATTATGATTCCTATCATTTGAAGGCGATAGAAGACATATTCGGATTTTTTTGTATCCAACTATTGCATATATTTACACTATCTTCAATGTCTATTTATAAAACATGTTAAATAATGAATGTGTATAAATACTCGCATTGAGGAATAACTATAATGCCTGCATAAAAGCAACAATACTTATTTTTGTATCCAACTATTGCATATATTTACACTATCTTCAATGTCTATTTATAAAACATGTTAAATAATGAATGTGTATAAATACTCGCATTGAGGAATAACTATAATGCCTGCATAAAAGCAACAATACTTATTTTTGTATCCAACTATTGCATATATTTACACTATCTTCAATGTCTATTTATAAAACATGTTAAATAATGAATGTGTATAAATACTCGCATTGAGGAATAACTATAATGCCTGCATAAAAGCAACAATACTTATTTTTGACGCCAATTTCTTTATATGAAACTGAATAATTAAACCGTCGAACAAATAGTACAATAGTTTTGTCACTTGAAGAGGTTTTCAGAAACCCAACCCAGATAGAGACAATAATTATAATGTCTAAATTAAGAAAATCCCGAATAAATGTTATAGGTGCAGCGGTTTTCTACATTGTTGAGTCGATGTAAATGTCACTAATGCTATTTATTTTCATTATGTACCTAATCTGTTTTATTATAATTACGACTATCAATGCTTAGGCTGAAACTAATAACGATTATATTATTATAGACCAACTGGTTTACTGAATAGAAATCTTCATACTTACCAATCCATTTAATCTTTATATACCTACCTACTATTTTATATTCAGCAATAAGGCGTAGGTATACCACCTCTCTGGTTGTTTAGTTTTCATAGTTTGCAGAAGTTTATAGTTTCATAAGAAATTTAGTGTAAGATATTTTTATATTTCATTTATGTTTTGATTACGAATCCATACCTACGAACTATAATACGTTTATAAAATTTCAGTGGTACAAATCTTTGAATCGTTATTAATTAATATTTTAATAGAATTCATAACGATTTATATAGTTTAAGGGAGATTTTCTTCACTTTGTTGTGAAATAATCAAATTTTTACAATAGCATTAACATTTAATAGTTTCATAAAAGACTTGTCATGAATATGAAGATACTGAAGGTTGTATAATTGTCAAGTACCCTCTTTGAGTGGTACTAAAATGTACTACAATTTAATATCCATATTAAATATAATTTTAATCATATATCTTAGGTATATCCCTTATTTGTAAGGGTAGATTAGTACGGCGTTTCGTTTTCTCTGCCAACCCCACCCGACACACGCATGAAGATATAGATAAATCTTATTTACCTAAATAGAATATAAAGACAGACGATTTCGATAAAATTATATTTTTGAATATTATAATTATATTATATTTATTTCACAGCGGCAAACAAAAGATAAATTATTCATTCTGCTTCTCACCTAACGTAAAACTATAAACGTAATTTATTGGATTTTTGCTTCATTTTCTCTGTTATCATAGTTTGTATTAAACTGTGTAAACGTATAGTGCTGCTTTATTTGTTCTGTGCTACAGTTTCTATAGTGCTAACTACGTTTATCAAGTTTACCGAGTGACTGTAACGTCACGTTGATTACGACTGACTATATAATTTGATTATTATTTATACCAGTTGTTACCGCTTGATTCGCTTTCCGTAGCACAGCACAGAGGCCTGAGTCAACAACACACTATCGCGACACGTTCCCGCTCCGCTAGCGTTCGGGTGCAGACGATGGTGCGCCAAAGTGTTAATTTTCGTAACTATTGTGTATCTTAGCAACGAAATTGACACTTGCTTGCAACATCGTCTATTACGTAGTATTATATTCTCTTTGACATCGTCTGCACCCGAACGCTAACGGAGCGGGAACGTGAGACGAAAGTGTGTTGTTGACTCAGGCCTCAGCACAGCACACCACGAGATCATAATATTATACCTTCCATTCTCAATGCTAAACACAACATAAGGAACTGTATTTAGCGAGAGATTTCATACAAAACAGTTTTTTTGATTGAGTTGAGTTTCTTTTGTAAAACTCATTAGGTTTTAAAAAAAACATGTGTAATATAAATATCGTTGCGCAGCAAACCCGAGAATAACAACGATACAAGACGCTGCGAAAGCTTAAACAATTATATATGTGCAATATATTATAGTTACCTGCGGTTTTGACTTTCAAGGGGTTTTAGAAAATGACTTTGCAAGTCGAAATCAGGTCTTTAAATTTAAATAAATAGATAGTTTGATATAATTTTTGTGATCATGTAACTTTTTCTTGTAAAGGTCGGTGCTATAATCACAGCACCAACAAGAACATTTATTTTTTTCATTTCACGATGTTATTTATTCATTCATTGCCGGGTTCGATTCCCGGCCAGGGCAAAGTGAAGAATGACCTTTTTCAAATTGTCCTTGGTCTGGGTGTTACATGTATATGTGTGTAGTGCATTGTATATAGGTGTATCGTCGTGTTAGTACCCATAATACAAGATTCACCTTAATTTGGGACTAGCTCGATCTGTGTGAATTGTCTATGTATGTTATGTTAAGTTATTCATTCATTACATTTCATTAATTATTTATTACAAACAATTTCATAGAAGATATACATTGTTAGAGCTAAAATTGTTTACCTCAATCATTGCACTGTCGTTACTATAATGGTCACTTCTATAGCATCTAACAGACAATTTAAATATCTATGTAAATATTTTGATGCACGTATGCCAGAATTATTTGCATACTTACATCATATTATAATTTATAACAGTCGATTTTCGAAATAATAATATAAATATACCTAATACCAGAAAAAAGTTTTTAGTCATCTGTTTTACTATTTTTCCTTTCCCTTCATAAATCTACTTCACTTTCCCTTTCCCACTTCAGAAATTGTATGAATGTAGAAGAAAGAAGTATAAGGACAGATCTATGTATATGGCGTTCCGTTCTCTCTGCCTACCCCACTTGGGATGCGGCGTGAGAGAATAGATAGAAATTGTACCAACATTAAATTCTATTTTGGTTTTTTATTATCATTCATTATTGTTCGAAAAGTTTCCCAATCGAACAAATGAGTGATGAAAAGATGCTAAAAAAGGATATTCTGCTTACCCTACTTGGGATGCGGCGTATAGTTTCTCCTATTTTTACTAAACCATCACAGTCTATCCCACAAGTGGGATAGTATAATGATATACATATTTATATAACCCGTGGAATCTCCGGTAGAGAATAAATCTGTCAATCTTCTATCCATTAATTTTCAGGCTTGTTATGCGTCTTTCAGCTACTGAAATACGCATAACTTTCATGCAATGTTCATGAAAAAAAAAACATAATATAGATTTATAACATCGATTTTTTATCTAGACACCTACTTCTAGACATTTTTTAAAAATATTGCCAGTTTTTTAGAAAAAAAAAACAGAAAATAAGCTTAGTTATCACTTGTAACGATCAAATCTCAAGTTCTCTTTATCTATGTATTAGCTTAGTCGAGCGTTCCATCCTTTCTGCACAGGACTTAGACAGATATTTTATCTTATCTATCTATACCCTCACGCCGTGTCTCAGGAGGGGTAGGCAGAGAGAACGGAACGCCATATAGATCTATCCTTACAAACTTCTTTCGCTTCCTCCTCATTCTCATACATGTTCGCCGATTTCTCTTACTCAACACGCGGCCGTCCTTTAGGATTTGATCCACGTGCTCAAGCCACGTGGTTCTTGGCCGTCCGCGCCTCCTCACACCTCATCTTGGCATCTTGGTTCTCTGCCAAGATATTTTATACCCACTTTTTTCTGTAATTTTTTAGTCGAGCACGTTTTTATGTTTCTTTTTATGTACTTACTCATTATTTTATAAAGTATTGTGTATAGGTACTTAGTGTTACATTTATGCATTTATGTATCAACCTAGGTACAATAAGTATACACAATAATATCAACTTGGACATGTGCAACGAATGATTTAGGAAATGATGACAAAGAGGATATACTTGTCTAACAGAAGGCATCCCGGGAGGTCTCGGGTTCGATTCCCGGCCAGGGCAAAATGAAGAATGATCTTTTTTCAAATTGTCCTGGGTCTGGGTGTTACATGTGTATGTGTTCAGTGCATTGTATATATGTGTATCGTCGTGTTAGTACCCAAAATACAAGATTCATATCCTAGTTTGGGACTAGCTCGGTTTCTGTGAATTGTCTATACGAGTTGTGTTATAAAAAAAATGCACTAAGCACATTGAGTTGTATAACTGATATTTTTATGATACTGTTTTATTCTGTAATATTGTAACCAAGTAATTTTTGTAATATTGAAGAATAAAAATAAGATTAATAAAAATGTAACACCCAGAACACTTTGAAAAAGGTAATTCTTCATTTTGCTCTGGCCGGGAATCGAACAAGGGACCTCGTGACTCAAAGGCAAGAGCATTATCTCCGTGCCACGCCAGCCGCCAGAGAGATTATAATGTTGGTGTCTTTATACAGTATTTTGATGTACAGCCATTCGATAATAGCATTGTTGTATATATCTATTGTTATTACCTGCTGACTCGGTTGTAAATAGTGCGGTATGTGAAGAGTGTGGTATGGTGCAAGCGAGAAGAAGCAAATGTATTCATAATAATCATAATATACGAACTACGTAGTATTCTTACTGAATTCTTATAAGAAATTAATTCGAAAGATTTTAATTCGTATCTAGGAAACAACAGCGGGGAAAGGGAAGATGCAGATCGCGCGGAGGGAGAAATCTACCGTAGAACGCATTTTCGAAATCTTACGGCGCTACACCCTCCCCTTAATCTTAAAAAACAATTTGATTATCTTAAGTATCTTATTCATTTCGAAAGTTGTGAAGCATTCGGCACTGAATTTTGTGATGATAATTATTATTATTAATAATAATAATAATAATAAAAATCTTTATTGCACAAAAAAAAAACACTATTAAAATATTATAAATATTGTAGAAGCAGACAAATTAATTTGTGCAATGGGCGAGTTTATCGCAGAAGCGTAAACTTCAAGCGTATAATTCAATAATAATTCATTTAACTTTGATAGTTTTCTTTTAAGACTTAAACATCTTTAGTAAATTTAGTATATTTTGCTGGTCTACATATTATATTGAATGTGTCTATATTTTGTTAACATACTCTGTAATTGACTGTTTTTTTATCCAGTCGATATTGTAAAACTTTTGAAAAAATTACATATGACACTGGCGTAACTGATGCGGTTTCTAGAAGACTTGTTCTATTTTGGATAAACTGTGGTTCCATCATAGGTAGATAGCATAAAAAAAATATTTCTTAATCTGCTAACCAAAAGAATTAGGGAAGTATGTTGCGTCATATAATATGTGTGATTATACTTAGATGATTCGATATTTTTATATAATTATAATTTATAATATAGCACCAACGAATTTATATAATTACTCCTTCTCAAGGAACGTGATCCTTCTAATAATGAGGTACAATATTATTCTTCATCATTAAATAGGTATTTTCATTCACCAGTATTTAGTACAAGGGTGGCCAATCCGCGGCTCGTTGGGTGTCTTCGTGCGGCCCGCGAAGCATATGCACACTTTTCTTAATAATAGTCGGTACAAGTACCCGTTACTTTTTTGAAATAGGTATTTTGAGAAAATATTCTTAAAGAAAACCGAGGAGTTTTGAAACATTTCAAATTCTTATAGGTACCCTTTTGGAAATTTGGGGGAGGGTAGAAATTTTAAGGTGAAGTAAAATTATCAAATGTTTCATAATATGGAGTATATTGTTGTGCGGCCCGGTAGGAAATCTCATTCTGGAATTTGGTAAACCTTGTGCGAAAGTAAGTTCGTACCATTATAACTGAAATATAGGTACAGTAGTGCCGGGAAGTGTAGGAAAATACGATTTACATACAAACATAGGTACATACAAATTACAAAACTAAACTTAGTAACAAAACATATTCTTTTATATAGGTATCTAAAGATTAGAGTGTATGCTAATATATATTTATATTTTATAGGTACTATTCATACTTATTGGTTTTTGCATATTTTCGCCATTCTTATAGGTAGGTTTTTTGCACATATGTACAATAATAATTTGCTGCGATAATGTATATTTTCGCGAAAAAAATATACTGATATTTCTAAAAAAATACATTACCCAATTTACACTGCATTTCTCAGTTTTTTAACCGTTTTCATAATGTATCGTTTTACCTGCACATATTTAAACAGCGTCTCGGGACCCAATTTACAATAGATAACTCACGACTTTATATGATATATTTTCATACATATCTCGTGCATTTTCAACATTTATCGTGAATATTTCACTCTTTTTTAAGTAGAGTGTAATCATAACTAAAACAAATGGCAGCTGTCTAAGCCGCGCAGAGGTAACCCACTCGGTTAATAATATTTGACAGTAGGTCGTGCGTCTTCACCAAAACAGTGATGTAGGTACTTAAGTAGGTGCAATAGTAAATCATAATGTATATAATGGATTTGGCCCAGTTTTCTACTCTTTCAATCCATTGTCGTATTAGTCATAATGTACTAAGATGCTCTGTTTTGAATTACAATGATTGTTTAGTGGCCACTTAAGGTCGTATAGGTATTATTGTTTTGTATAAACATTATATATGGGTATGTATATGCCTTATTATTATATTAAATAAAAATATTAATGTTATTTTCACTTACCTAATTAAGGTGTTCCAACTTTCGATTATAACAAACATTGTTTGCTCCTATCGCTAAATTTTCATCGCCTTCGATAATATTACTTTTGTAATTACTCTATTATGCGAGTGAAATTATCAACACGTTACTTTTATTGTACTCGACTATTGTTTTTATGAATCAAATATATTGTCTATGTATCTAGTAGGTACCTACCTAAATACTCGCAGTATTTTCTCAGATTTTCTCAGACTTACATATCTATCGCATTATCCTCATTGAATGGAGATTTAGACGATACAACTGCAAGTGTTCTAATTTTTTACTCACATATTTTCTATATTATATGAAGGGTCCACTGCAATAATGATGAATGTCCAAAAATATAAAATTTTAAATTAGTAATGCCATTCGATCACTTAACAAAGTAGTAAGATAACTTGATTACAAACTCAGCAATATCGCATGCAGTTCCGAAATAAAAACGTTTTTAATATTTTGGCTACACGGCTAGAACGCTCAACGTCACGGCAATAATGATAAATGTCCATCGCCTAGCACTGAACGCCATAATAATTTCAAACTAGCGGCGATCCCGCCAATTATTTTTTTTGTTAGGCTTTGTGAGAGTGGCGATTTGTAAGGTTTCTTTTTTTAAATTATGGCCGAGAACAACGAAATGATCGGAAATGCGAAAAAAAGAAGACAGACAGGAAGAATGAGTAATGTTTTAAAGAATGTACGATTCCAGAAACATGAATGTAGAGTTCAGAAAGAACACCCACGGCTCACGTTTCACAAAAAATTTAATAATAATTGTCCATGGGAATCAAGTGTGGTCAACACACCAGTTTCTTTTCGGTCTATGAAGGCAGTTAATGAAGGTGAATTCAAACTACCTGGTTTAGCTTATAAAGATAAGCTGCCTATATCAACAGTAAAATATAACGACCTGCAGTTCCTGAAAAAGTTCTGTAGGCCTGAAACGAGACGTTATTACGATGAACTTCCTCGCGCTGCAAATATTAAAAAATCAGAAGTTAAATAAAACAGTCATTTGGACAGCTATCATTATTGACGGTTAACGTAGTGTGGACAGTGATCATTATAGTCCTGAATTTTAAAGACTTACTAAAGATTACATTATTTTTATTTAGTTTATAATACTTAAAGAATGGTTATTTTATAAAGAAATATTACTGTGATGTATCATTATTTAATTTTAATAAATAACATTTTATTATCTTGAGGTCTGAGTTTTTTTACACCGTTTATAACTTTAAAACCCAATTATCTCAAAACAAAGGACAATGGACATTATTCATTATTGCAGTGGACCCTTCATATGTAATAGTTTCGAATTAATACTACCTCTATTAATTATAAGTTTTAATAATATTTATTTATTTATTTATTTAAACACAATATACGGCGATTGCCTTTATAAGTATACAGATAAACTTAAATATAAACATTTCATTACAGACGTGTTCAAATTATTAGACTAGAGTTTCAAATAACCAATTTTTTGTATTTGTCTTCAAATATCTTCTATGTTTTTATAAAAATCGTAACAAAATTTTCTGAAATGTAGAGAACTGACATTGGGTTATATTTTAACCCATTTTCGTAATTAGCAATGCCGTATTTTTTTTACTAGAGCGTTGGCAACATTGGAAGACATGGAAATTCATGATTTTGTCATTTAGTAACAAAGCGTTCCGGCAGTTGCGTGGACGTCCTCTTGAGGTATTTTTACATTTTTTTTTTATTTTTATGTTTAAATCTCTTCAATAATAAGTATTCTTGAAGATTTTTATCAAAAGATGTTTATTTATTAATAATTATTTTTTCCAGATATCGTTTTTTTAAAGTATCGTAATATTTTTTCAAAATGGGGAAAAAATGTGATAAAGTACCAAAAAAATTCTCTGTGGTTAAGGTTTTATTGCATGAAAATGCTTAAATAGTCTTAAATTGTACAAAAAGTAGGAGTTTTGCAAAAAATAGTTAGCAGAATTTAAAAAATTGTGTCCAGTATGAGCATCATAGAAAAGAAAATTGTGGTCACAAGAGGAAAATCACTCCCAGTGCACAAAGAAATCTGGTGAAAATGGCATTAAACAATCGATAAGCTACTTCACAGGTCCTGTGCGATCAATTTAGTGAAGCTGGACTCAAGGTATCTGCAGTAACTGTGAGGAGGAGACCTTTT